>JAACNH010002079.1:33201-47550 GCA_019447015.1 Hymenochirus boettgeri
GCCCTAGTCATCATCGCCAGTGCATATGTACGTACCTACGCTGGATAACCATACCAGGCTGTGTTAGGGTACCCCCCCCCCAGAACGCTGGTATATTATACCGTCTAGATGACCATTACAATGTGGTAGTGCAACCCACTAGTACTCCTTACTATACAAACACTACTGTAGGTACCCCTAGTGTAACCATACCTGACATATTAGGTACCTTCCACTAGTGTTACCCCATACCAGACATATGTTAGTACCCACTAGTATAGGGGTCTACTTAATCCCCACCAGACTATGTATCTACCCACTAGTATAACGATACCAACATATGGTAGGTAACCCCGGCACGTAGTACATAGACAGATAACCAGACTACATATTATCGCTATACCCCACTTTATAAAAAGACTTAACCATACCAGTTCGTACTTGTATCTACCACTAGTATGAGGGAGAATACACCAAAGTATACCAGACATATGAGGTACCAAAGTCACCCTAGTATAACCTACCAGACATATGTATCTACCTGAGCCCGTAGTATAAACCATACACAGAAACGACAGTTGTGAGGTAGACCCAGCACATGTATTAGAAGCGATACACCAGAGACATATGTAGGTACCGCACTACAGTATGAACTACAACGTATGTAAGGGTGCACCCCACTAGTATACTAACCATACCAGATCATAATGTAGGTCCACCTTAGTATAAGCAACCATACCAGACATTGTATCTACGCACCACGATATAAACAGGCTGTCATCACCATACCAACATATGTAGGTAGCCCCCTATAATAACGATACCATAAAGACCCCGCCAGGTACCCGCTAGTACAATACCAAGCGATAGGTAGGTTACCCGCTGGTCGTAACGACACCAGAACCAGGCCTGTGTAGGTACCAACACCCACTGGTATAACCATAACAGGCATGTGTAGTTACCACCGAACACCCCAGCGCTGTTATAAAGCTACCCACTATCAATACAATCAGTAGGGGTATACGGCACATAGTCATAAGAAAGATCGATCGCAGACATATGTACACGTACACCAACCGCTAGTATACAACGATAAGCCAGACATATGTGTACCGACAACGGACACACTGTATAATTGAACCATACCTACACATGTAGGTGTACCTGCCCTCTAGTCTCGATACGCACGTACAAAAACACGCACGTAGTGTACCTCTGCACCGCATTACCAGTCAATACCAGGCATAATGTAGGTTCACCACTTCTCGTCTGGTTAACCATAACCAAGCATTTGTACAGGTACCCCGCTGGTATAAACCATACCATGCCTGTGTAGGTAACCCCCACCCGCTGGTATAAACCATACCCAGGACATTATTGTAGGGTATCGAGCGTTGTGATTTGGGTTATTATATTTTGAAGTGCTCACCCACTAGTAAAACGTAACCGAGACAATATGTTGAGTGGATACAGGCACGTCAGTTATATATAATCAGATTACAACTCCATAACATATGTAGGTTAAACACCTAACTAGTTGAGAAAAGTCCTAGTAAGTGGAGACCTCACCAGCAACATATGTTACGGTACCTCACTAGTATAACCTACCAGACATTGTAGCCGTACCTACTAGTATATAAACATACCAGACATCTGTTAGGTACCCACTAGTTAACCATACCCAGACTATAGTAGTACCTTAACACTAGTGGTATAAGCAACACTACCAACTATGTGGTACCCACTATTATACAACCCATCACCAGAACTATGTAGTACCCCACTAGTATAACATACCATACACTATGTAGGTACCCATAGTATCACACCATAACAGACATATGTAGGTACCCACTAGTATAAAAACCATACCCGAGACTATGTATGTACCCACTAGTAAACCATACCAGACATATGTATACACCCACTAGTTATAAACATACGCATACATATGTAGATTACCCACTATATAACGATACCACAACATTAGGTACCCACAGTATAACCATACCAGACATATTATTACCCCACTAGTAGAACATACCAGACATATGTATCACCCATACGTTAACATACCAGACTATGTGTTACCCACTAGTAGTACACATACCAGCTACATATGTAGGTACCACCAGTATAACACCATACCAGACAATGTAGGTACCACCTAGTATAACAACCAACATATGTAGGTCCCCTATATGAACCAAACCAGACATATGTTACCCCCTAGTATAACCGATACCAGACATAATGTTACCCACTAGTATAACCATACCAGACTATGTATCTAACCCCACTAGTTAAACCATACCAGACATATGTCTTACCCACTAGTATACCAAACCATACCAGACATATGTAGGTACCCACTGTTAACCTACAGACATTGTATCTACCTCACTAGTATAACCATAACCAGACATGTATCTACCCCACTAGTAATAACCATACCAGACATGTAGGTACCCCCACTGGTAAGCATCACCAGACATATTTATTACCCACTAGTTAACAACCAGATCAGATGTGGTACCCACCTAGTATAACCATACCGACATATGTAGGTACCCCACAGTATAACATACCAGACATAGTAGTACCACTATATAACCATACCAGACATATGTAGGTACCCACATAGTAATATAAACCATACCAGACATATTAGGTACCCACAGTAAAACCATACCAGACATATGTAGGTACCACTAGTTACAACCATACCAGACATATGAGTCTACCCACTATTAAACATACAGACATATGTAGGACCCCACTAGTATAACCCATACCAGAGATATGTAGGTACCCACTAGTTAACCATACCAGACCTTTATTACCCACTAGTTTAACCATACCAGACATATGTAGTACCCTAGTATAACCATACCAAACACTATGGTAGTCTAGCCCCACTAGTGATACACGATACCAGACATCCGTAGGTACCCAGCTAGATAGACACGATTACCAGACAATTAGGTACCCGCTAGTACATATCCAGACATATGTAGGTTACCCACCGCGCTGGTATAAACCATACAGCACTACCCGTATAACCAACAGCATAGTGTATATTACCCCCCACCCTTAGGTATAACATACCAGAAACAGCTGTAGTAGTACCACTGGTATACCATTACCAGCATGTTAGGTACCACCTGGTATCATCCAGCTATCCACTGTCATACCGCGTAGTAGGTCCCCCCTGGTAGTAACATACCATACCAGCATGTTAGGTACCCCCGGCCTGTACAACCATCCAGACACGCGAGTTACCCGTGTAGTACAAACTCCAGGGAACATGTAGGTACCCGCTGGTACATAACAGGGCATAGAAGTCCGTGGTTAACATACCAGTCAGGTGGAGGTACCCGCTGTAAAAAACCAACAGGCAGTGTAGGTACCCGCTGGTATAACCATACCAGGCATGTGTAGGTACCCCCGCTGGTATAACCATTCCAGGGCATGTGTAGGTACCCGCTGGTATAACCATACCAGGCATGTGTAGGTACCCGCTGGTATAACCATACCAGGCATGTGTAGGTACCCGCTGGTATAACCATACCAGGCATGTGTAGGTACCCGCTGGTATAACCATACCGGGCAAGTGTTAGTTACCCGCTGGTATACCATCCCAGGCCATGGGTACTGTACCGCTGTGTATAAACCATACAGGATGTGTGGTTACACCGCTGTATAAAACAATACCAGGCATGTGTAGAGTACACGGCTTTCCGTCAGGTATAAACCATACCAGGCATGTGTGAGGTCCACGCGTATAACCATACCAGGCATTGTAGGTTACCCGCGGGTATACATAACCATACCAGGAATGTGTCAGGTACCCGCGTCCGCTGTTATAACATACCAGGCCTGTTAGGTTACGCTGGTTATAACACAACAGGGTTCCCGTTGTATAACCATACCAGGCATGTAGGTACCCTCGGTATAAACACCATACCAGGCATGTGTAGGTACCCCCATTTTAGGTTAGCATGACTTTAACCCCTTACTTGTGGTGTCTGGTAGCTGCCGTCAGGTGGTGCAGCTGGTGAATCGATTACAGGAGATTTTTAAAGGTGAATCTCCCAAATAGTCCTTGTTGATCCTGATACAATGTGCCTATACCAACCATAAAACAGTCTATGGACATTCACTGTCGGTAAAATAACTCTCCTCCTTCCAGGAGCCGAATCCCCAGGGCCAACACTTGCACAATGTTCCTATTGTCTCCAGTGTTCCCAGCATACACCAAAGCCACTGGTGTCTAGCTCTGATTTCCTGGCCTGTCTATAGGATCTGGAGACAATGGTAACGTGAGACTAGTACAATCACCAATTGGCCATCTTCAATGACCTGCAATGGCTACATCCATTCCATGGTGGTATCATCACAGGTCAGGATGAGGAAGCCATGACTCATTCATTTGCTCATCTTCTACATGCAATTACCTCTTCTTTCTTGTGGGTCGATATCACTGTCCGCATGTCGTGGCACCCAGGGAGTTCAAAGGTTGTCACCACCTGTGGACGGATGCTCCAATTCCTTCCCCTTAACCTTGAGACGTGGTAAAGACGAAGATGATTCATTGTAGGACAACAAACTTGGGTTGTATATCTTAAAGGTTATGTCCACCCTAAAATAAAAATTAATAGTGTCCCCCTGGGCTCCCAGCCCCAACCGCAATAATTTTTTTTTTTTTAAGAAAGCCCCCACACTCTAACTTGACCTTCCCTCTTTCCTGCGCCGCGGCTCCCGGCCCTCTGCTTGTGAGGAATGCAAGCAGAGGGCGGACCGGCGCCGCGTCTGTGATTGCTGACGCAGCCATCACGGGCGCTGTGCCGGCAGCTCACGTTCCGGCGTAGGAAAGCGGAGAGTTAATGTAAACATTGGGGGCTTTTTTACAAAATAAAATATGCGTTTGGGGCTGGGGACATAGGGGAAGGGATAGTAGACGAGGGTTTAGCTTAGGGGGAGGATAGCAGAACAGGAGGAGGGGAGGGGAGTGGGGGAGAAGGGCTGCAGCACCCATGGCAGGAATCCATCCGGGCGGCCATGTATCAGTGCCTGCCTTATATGACTCTGCTATCCTCCTGGTTGTTCAGTTTTTTGGAACTTTGGGGGGGGACTACAGGAGAACCAGATGAGTTGGGATGTGAGGTAGGATTTAAACACACTACATGGTGGGGCCACAACAGACAATACACCCACACAACGCACAACACACAACACACGCCCCACCAAAAAGACCGCCCACAAACAGCGCAGGCCCCCACCCAACCCACACACACTAGGGGGTATTATAGTTTTGAGGGTGGACATGTCCTTTAAGGGTAAAGATTGAGAAATACACAACTGAAAGGAACATTTCAGGCCGACCGCCGCGAGCCAAAGGACCAGTGACTAAAAGTTCTGCTGTGGAGAACATGTGGACTCACCCGTAGCACTGAAAGGTGCAATTCTATCCATATCCAGAGCCCAGGACAATCTCCAAGTCTGGCTCCAGGATCTCCTGGAACTGAAACCCTTTAAAGTCCCATATCCTGTAACAGCCCTCTACCCTCCAGGAGCCCATATCCCATTACAGATCTCTACCCTCCAGGAGCCCATATCCCATTACAGATCTCTACCCTCCAGGAGCCCATATCCCATTACAGTATCTCTACCCTCCAGGAGCCTCATAATCCATCGATTTTAACTAAGGACATACCCTCAGACCCTACCCTCAGGAGCCCATATGCCATTACTAGATCTCTAACCTCCAGGAGCCCATATCCGGCTTACAAGCCCTCTACCCTCCAGGGGCCCATATCCCATTACAGATTCTCTACCTCCAGGAGCCCTATCCCATTACGATCTCTTACACCTCCAGGTAAGCCCATATCCTACAGCCTCTACCCTCCAGAGCCACACTCCAGTACAGATCTCTAAACCCTCGCAGGAGCCCATATCCCTGTTACAGATCTACACCCTCCAGGGAGCCCCATCTCCGTTAACAGCTCTACCCTCCAGGGCCTCCATATCCTTTACAGCTCTACCCTCCAGGAGCCATATCCCTTGACAGATCTCTACCCTCCGGAGCTCATATCCCGTTACAGCTGTCTCTGACCCTCCAGGAGTCGATAATCCCCTTACCGATCTCTCCCTCAGGAGCCCATATCCCATTACCAGACTCTACCACCCTCCAGGAGCCCATACTTACGCTCCACATGCTTCCCTTACGATCTCCTATACCATACCCGTTACCCACCCCAGGAGCCCATATCCGCGTTACAAGATCTCTACCCCCCAGGAGCCCATAATCCCGTTACAGATCTCTACCCTCCAGGTCAGCCCATATCCCGTTACAGATCTCTACCCTCCAGGAGCCCATACCGACAATTAACCCGGATCCCTATCCGTTACAGATCTCTACCTCCAGGAGCGCCATATCCTGGTATACAGGCCTCTACCCCTCCATGCCCCATCCCTTACAGATCTCTAACCCCTCCAGAGCCCATATCCCTATCAGATCTCTACCCTCCCAGGAGGCCCACTATCCCGTTACAGATCTCTACCCTCCCGGTCCCATTCCCATTACAGCTTACTCTCTACCCTCCAGAGCCCATATCCCTGTTACAGATCTCTACCCCCAGGAGCCCATATCCCTTACAGATCGACTCTAACCCCTCCAGGAGCCTATCTCTTCACAGATTTTCTCACCATCCTAGAGCCATATCCCGTTACAATCCTAAAGCCCTCCGTAGCCCATATCCGCCATATCTTCCGCTATCACAGCCCCTACCCTCCAGGGGCCCTATCCCGTTCAACCAAAGCTTCTACCCCCAGGGGCCATATCCCATTACAGATCTCTACCTCCAGGAGCCCATAATAACCCGTTACAGATCTCTACCTCCAGGGCCCATTCCCGTTACAGATCCTACCCTCCAGGAGCCCATCATATCCGATTACGAGATCTCTACCACCCAGGGCCCATAGCTCGTTACAGATCTCTACCCTCCAGATAGCCATATCCCGTTACAGACCTCTACCTCCAGGAGCCCATAAATCCGTTACAGATCTCTCCATCCAGGCGCCCATAATCCCCTACAGATCTCCCTAACCCTCCAGGAGCCATATCCCGTTACAGAGCTCTACCCTCCAGGAGCCCATATCCCGTTCAGAATCTCTACCACCCTCCAGGGATTCATATCCCGTTACAGATCTCCTACCCTCACCTCCAGGCGCTCCTATCCCTTAAGATCTCTACCCTCCAGGAGCTCCCGTTACCGATCTCTAACCCTCCAGGAGCCCATCTCCGCGTACTGAATACCCTTAACCGCCAGGCCCATATCCTGATTACAGTCTCTCTACCCTCCATGAGCCACATATACCGTTACAGATCTCTACCCTCAGGAGCCCATATCCCATTACAGACTCTCTCCAATCCCATATCCCTTCACTGCAGGAGGCCCCATATCCCCATTAACAGATCTCTACACCCTCCAGGAGAATATCCTCAGTTATCCCCCGCTTCCCCAAGATCTCTACCCTCCAGGGCCCAGACCCTTTACAGATACTCTACCCTCCAGGAGTCCATCCGCTTACAGGATCTCTAACCCTCCTAGTGAGCCCCATATCCCTTACAGAATCTCTAACGCCTCAGGGCCAAATATCCCTTACAGAGTCTACCCCCCAGGAGCCCATTATCCCTTACAGATCTCTACCTCCAGAAGCCCATTACTCCACGTTTACAAGATCTCTACCCCCCAGGAGGCCCATATCCTCGTTACAGCAATCTACCCTCCGGAAGCCCCATATCCCTTTTACAGATACTCTAGCCCTCCCAGGAGCCCATATCCCGTTCTACAGATCCTCCCTACCAGGAGCCCAATATCCCGTTACACGATCTCTACCCTCCAGGAGCCCAATCCACGTTAGCAGATCTCTACCTTCAGGAGCCATAACCCGTTCACAGAATCTCTACCTACCCAGGAAGCCCTATCCCGTTACCAGATCTCTAACCTCCCAGGAGCCCATATCCCGTTACAGATTCTACCCTCCAGGAGCCCATATCCCTTACAGATCTCACCTCCAGGAGCCCATCCAGTTCAATATCTCACCCTCCAGAGCCCCATTTCCCTTACAGATCTCTACCCCAGGAGCCCATACCCCGTTAGACTACCGAGTCCATCTACAAAACTCTAAACCCTGAGCCCATATCCCGGTTACAGATCCTACTACAGGGGCATACCTTAAATCATCCCTCCGGAGAAATCCATTACGATCTCTACCCTCCGGAGGTCCCATATCCCTTACAGATCTCCTCCCTCCAGGAGCCATATCCGTTACAGATCTCTACCCTCCAGGAGCCCTACCCGTTAGCAGATCTCTACCCTCCAGTGAGCCCATACCCTTACAGATCTCTACCCTCCAGGAAGCCCATATCCCGTTACGATCTCTACCCAGTCCAGGGCCCATATCCCATTACACTCACGGGCCCATCTCCTGATCTACCCTCCAGTAGCCCATATCCCGTTCAGATCTCTAACTCACCCAGGAGCCCATATCCCGTTACAGCCCATTTACCCGCCAGGGGCCCCATATCCCTTAACAGCCCCCTCTACCTCCAGGGGCCATATCCTACTTACAGATCTCTACCCTCTACCCCAGGGGTCCCATATCCCGTTACAGATCTCTACCCTCCAGGAGCCCATATCCCGTTACAGATCTCTACCCTCCAGGGGCCCATATCCCGTTACAGATCTCTACCCTCCAGGGGCCCATATCCCATTAGAGATCTCTACCCCCCAGGGGCCCATATTCTGTTACAAATGTCTACCTCTAGGGGCCTAAACCCATTTACAGCTTTCTAGCCATTGAGGGCCCATATTCTGTTTCACCCTTTGCTGCTCCAGTTAGACCCAGCTCCCAGTTAAAGGTCTACTCACCGGGACAGACCTGACACAAGTCCACCTGTTTCTTCTTATTGGGAGGTTCAATCCTGGAACCAGAACAGAGATTATTCATTGAAACTCAGTCAGTTTTACTGGCAAACTAAAAGATGGCTGAATGGTGACCAGGTGGAATCAACAATCCATAAACCATCAAACAGGGTCCCAACTCCAGGTGGTGAATCTTCAACCTTTTCAGTGTATCACAGAAGAGAGTTGGGCAGAAACGACCCCAAAAACAAATCCCCAGGTCCCATCTGTGTCATCTACAAGAAGCAAGTCCAATAAAGGTGCCTATGTCTTTAACATTCTGTCATGTATAGGGCCTGGACCACCGGAGACCTGACATAATGCACAGCAAACATCCTGATACCCACGTCACAAATCCCACACATCAAAACCACAGTCCACCACAAACCCCATCCCACAAAACCCACAGTCCACCAAATCCCAAAGTCCACAAAAACCCACAGTCCACACAAAACCCACATCCACACAAACCACAGTCCCCAAAACATCCCAACAGTCCCACACAAATCCCCAGTCCACAACAACCACAGTCCCAAAAAGAATCCCACAGTCCACACAAAAACACCACAGTCCACACAAACACACCACCCACAAAGTCCACACAAAACCACAGTCCAAATCCACCCACACAACCGTCACAAATACAGTCCACAAAACCAGCAAGAGCAAAGGAAACCAAATTTCCACTCAAAAACAGGAAGTGTATGCTCCTGAATACTCAAGACACAGCAGCCAAGAGGCGTGGATGAAAGTACGAAAGTGCAGCAGAGAGGTCTAGTGCAACCAGTCTTATTTCAAAAACACAACGAAATACCCCAAGAAACACAGCCAACCCCTAGAACAGAACCCTACCTTTATATACACAAGAGAAATACTATATACAAGATAGAAAAGACACTAAAAAAGGAATACGAAGATAGCAGATACGGACAGGGACCATAAATCAGGGTAAGGACTGAAGAGCAGGAACCGAGATCAGGTATCAGGACTACACAATGGCATTCAGTGACAATTGACAAATCTGGCAGAAGGTGGAAGGATGAAGTCCTTATTAGCCCAACAACGCTTGCAGGCGAAGGGAATGAGAATAAGGCCAGAAACTTGAAACTGCCAACTGCTTGTGGAAAGTGTAAGTTCAGAGAACCCATGAGCGGAAGTGACATCAACTGGTAAACGGAATTGCAGGAGATCCTCAACAAAAACAACAGTTGGTCAAAAAAGGAAAGGACTTTAAACAGATGCTCGCCTCTCCCCAGAGTGGATTACACTGAGCATGCCCGTGCACGTTTGTGTTGAGTAGGCGTGGCTAAAAGTGGCCAGGTCTAGTTTTGGTTATGGATCACTTAAAATGCAAAGCCATTTCAGAAGATTTTTTTCAGCAGCTGATTACAACTACCTCAACATATACCAATTCGACATTGATCCAAGAGGAATGTCGTTGATTGTTAGTGTCGAGTGGTGCAGCAGTTTGCCTGCCAGTGTCCCTCAAAGTTTTCCAGTCAGATCATATTTTGCGGTTGTAATACTTGATTGCAAAGTGGTCAGGCCAGTGTTTGGTGGAACGTTCGGAGTCAATGTTAGGGAATGAAATGGAACACAATGCCACAATGGGAAAAACATCAAATGAGGCCAGCCCAGGGAAAAACAGCAAATGAGGCCAGCCAATGGGGAAAAACAGCTAAGAGGCCAGCCACTGGGAAAATAACGCAATGAGCCAGCCAATGGGAAAAAACAGCCATGGTCCAGCAAGGGAAAAACAGCAGATCCGAATGGGAAAAACAGCCAATGATGCCAAGGCCAATGGGAAAAAAGCCAATGTGGCCAGCCATTGGAAAACAGCCAAGTGGCCAGCTCTGAATAGAAAACAGCCAAATGGCTCAGCCAATGGGAAAAAACAGCCATGTGCCAGCCAATGGGAGAAAAAAACGCCAATGAGGCCCGCCAATAGGAAAACAAGGGCATGGCGCCAATGGGAAAAACAGCCAGATGTGGCCCAGCCAATGGGAAAAAACAGACTCAATGATGGCCAGCAATGGGAAAACAGCAAATGTGACTCGGAAAACCAGCCATGTGATTAATGATAAAGCCAAGTCCAAATGGGAAAAACACGCCACTGTGGCCATCCTAAGGGACAAAAACAGCCAATGGCCCAGCTATGGGAAAACAAGCCAAAGTTGGCCAGCCAATGGGAAAAACAGTCCAAAGTGGCCAGCCAATGGGAGGAAAAACGCAAAAGTTGAACAGCATACTGAGGAAACAGCCATGGAAGAAAACCAGCCTAATGGAGCAAGAACACGAGCATGTGGCCAGCTAATGGAAAAACAGCCAAAGTGGCCAGCCAATGGGAAAAAGCAAGCACCATGGTAACAGCAAAGTGAGGTCCATGAGGCCAGAATTGGAAAACAGCAACAAGTGGCCAGCCAATGGGAAAAACAGCCAATGAGGCCAGCTAATTAAAAAAAAACAAAAACGCTGATGGGAAACACTAGCCAGAGTGGCCAGCCAATGGGAAAAAGCAACCAGATAATGACATTTTCTGAATCTAGCCCCCTCAAAGTACTAGAACTGTAACACTGACATCACCCATAAGGATCCGATGCTAACAAATCATTCTAAACTAGAGAGAGAGACTCCGTCATGAGCTTCTTTAGTGTAACAAAGGTGTTTAGACAGCTCATGTCTAATACAGGTCACCAAGACCCCAATGGCTTACAAACCAAAAAAAGAGTTAAAAGTATTCTGAGCTTCTTCCCTCCGCTGGAAATCTCCCTTTTTCCTAGTGTTAGGCCAACATATTCCCACATATATTTGAAAAACAGGCATTTTAAATTGTATTGGTCTTGTGTGATTCTTGCCAGTTTCCCCGTCACTTTCATGGGCTGGACCAGTGACAAAGGTTGATCCATCTTCCTCAGTAATAAATAATTGGTGATGAGCGCTGCCTGTAGGTTCTGTTCATGGAGACTTTATTTGGTCAGACATGCTGACAGCTTTTTTTTTTTTTAAATCCTATAATTTGTTGGCGATCTTTGAAAACCTTTTCACACAGACATAAACAGATATAACCTCCATTTTGAAGGTTTCACAGAGCTCTTAAGATATAGGTATGGTGACAACAGCCAATCAAAATGTCCAGCCAGAACCTCCGTAATGATGTTAACGTGCACTTGATGAGGTAATAAATGGAGAAATGTACTTCACATTACACAATGAACCATTTCATAACGTTGTTTAATTGAGTAAACGCCTGTATGTATGTAACCTTCAATAGTAAGAGCTATTATTAATATAGTCCCAAAAGGCCAGAGTCCCCCCCTCTGTCCCAAAAGGCCAGAGTCCCCCCCTCTGTCCCAAAAGGCCAGAGTCCCCTCTCTGTCCCAAAAGGACATCCCCGTCAACGGCAGATCCCCCTCTGTCCAAAAGGCCAGAGTCCCACCCCCACTCGGTCCCAAAAGGCCAGAGTCCCCCCTTGTCCCCAAAGAGCCAGAGTCCCACCCCCTGTCCAAAAGCCAGAGTCCCCCCCTCTGTCCCAAAGGCACAGTCTTCCCTCGGTCCCAAAAGGCCAGAGCCCCCTTTCGGTCCCAAAGGCGAGGTCCCCCCCCTCTGTCCCAAAAGGCCACGATCACCCCTCCTTCCCAAAGGCCTAGAGCCCCCTCCCCTCTGTCTCCACAGGCAGAGTCCTTTTCTGTTTCCATGCTTTTGTGTTTTCTGGTTCTCCCTTGTTATGTCCATAAGGAACTGCAGAGACACACTTACTATCCCGCCTTAGTGGTGAGCCATAGGAACTGCGGACAACGCGGACTCACAAAACCAGAAGCACAGTAGGATTATTATAGATACATAGATTTTGCTTGCCAAAAGTGGACATAGTGGTCAGGTAAACCCCAATCAACTTTAGACTCCTACCCTTCCTATGTATCTCCTAAATTAAGCGGTTGATCTGGGATCTACTAATATGTATCTCCGTACCAACTAGAACTA
This sequence comes from Hymenochirus boettgeri, assembly GCA_019447015.1. NCBI lineage: Eukaryota > Metazoa > Chordata > Amphibia > Anura > Pipidae > Hymenochirus > Hymenochirus boettgeri. The sequence continues at coordinate 46,131 of JAACNH010002079.1, forward strand.
CAGTAATAGTATAATACCAATAATTCTCAATATTATACTATCCCCCACCACCGACTCAGGTACCAGTCTCTAATATCGTACCACCCAGAACTACGTATATGTTTTAATACCGTTAAATTCTCAATTGTTATCGTATACTCCGGTACAACCAGAACTACAGTTATTATATAGTATTCAAGTAGCCATGTAAAACAGATATCAGTAGCCAAATTTCATATATATAGTATCCCTGTCCCAAACCAGAACTACAGGTAATGTATTAATACCCTAATCTCAATATTATATGTATACCCTGTACCACCGAGAACTACATATATGTTATTAAAAAAAATACCAGTATTCTCATATTATATAGTATCCCTGTACAAACCAGAAATACAGTAAGTTGTAGTTAATACCAGTACTTGCCTCCATATTATATAGTAGTCCCTGTACGAACCGATACTACAGTAAGAAGCTATTATTAATATATGTCCCAAAAGGCCAGAGTCCCCCCCTCTGTCCCAAAAAGGCCAGAGTCCCCCCTGTCCCAAAGGCCAGGTTCCTCCCTTGTCCCAAAGGGGCCAGGTCCCCCCCTCTGATCCAAAAGGCCAGAGTCCCCTCTTCCCAAAGGCCTCCCTCTGTCCCAAAGCCCGAGTCCCCCCCTCTGTCCCAAACAGGCAGGGTCCCCCCTCTGTCCCAAAAGGCCAGGGTCCCCCCGTCACTGATCCCCCCTCTTCTAAAAGCCAGAGTCCCCCTTCTCCCCAACATGGTCCTATTAAAGGCAGTCCCCCTCTGTCTTAAAAGGCCAGAGTCCCCCTCTGTCCAAAAGGCCAGAGTTCCCCCCTCTGTCCTAAAGCCAGAGTCCCCCCTTGTCTTCAAAGGCCAGAGTCCCCCCCTTGTCCAAAAGCGCAGCGGCATTCGAGTCCCAAGCCAGGCCCCCCCCTGTCCCAAAGGCCAGAGTCCCCTCCTTCCCAAAGGCCAGAGCTCCCTCCTCTGTCCCAAAATTCCAGAAGTCCCCCCTCGTCCCAAGGCCAGAAGTCCCCCCCTCTGTCCCAAAAGGCCAGAGTCCCCCCCTCTGTCCCAAAAGGCCAGAGTCCCCCTCCTTCCCAAAAGGCCAGAGCCCCCTCCTCTGTCCCAAAAGGCAGAGTCCTGTCTGTTTCCATGCTTTTGTGTTTTCTGTGTTTCTCCCTTTAGTTATGTCAATAGGAACTGCAGAGACAATCTTACTATCCCCCTTTAGTGGTGAGTCCATAGGAACTGCAGAGACACACACGGACTCACAAAACCAGAAGCAGCAGTTAGGATTTTATATATATACATAGATTCTGCTTGCCAAAGTGGGACATAGTGGTCAAGGCTAAACCCCAAGTTCACATTAGACCTCCTACCCTTCCTATGATATCTACCAAATTAAGCGTTGATCTGTGATCTATAATAT
>JAACNH010002080.1:0-47495 GCA_019447015.1 Hymenochirus boettgeri
TTTTTTTTTGTCACATGGTGGCGACTCTTTTGGCACAAAGGGGTTACCCTTTTGGCACGCAAGGGGGGACTCTTAGGGCTCACGGGTTTTTTTTGGCACAGGGTGGCGACTCTTTGACACAAAGGGGGGACCCTTTTGGCACGCAAGGGGGGACCCTTAGGGCAAAGTTTTTTTGGGGGGTTTTTTTGGGCACATGGTGGAGATTCCTTTGGCACAAAGGGGGGGCGCTTTTGTCACACAAGGGGGGACCCTTAGGGCGCACGGGGTCTTTTTTGGCACACGGTGTATTGTGCATCAAACTTTTCCTTAAAAAGCAGGTGTTAAAGAATTATATTAAAAAGTAGCTATTATCCAATGATAATAAATAATCATACATACATGTGCATAGTAATAAATAATCCTAAATATATGTGCATTAGTGTATGTGTCCAATCCATATAAAATATCGTTCCATTATACAATTATAAAACAACTAAAAGAATGATAGTTTTTTACGTGGGTTCCATTTTCATTTCTAGTATCCATCCACTAGATGGTGTAAGCGTTCCTGAAAAAATAAACAATGTTGCTAGTGGAACCTTTTAGGAATCAACTACAAGTTACAATTAGTAACTAAGTTACATAGTTAAAGTGTTCACTTAATACAATTACATATACATGTTACATTGGTAATGCTATCAACACAGGTGCATCCGGATTCTTTTTCTATATTTCACACTAATTATAGGTAACACATTAAGTTAAATTCTTCATTCAAACCTTTTGGTGTCAGGGTTTGTAGATGGTGTATCCACCAATGCTCTCTTTGTAGTAATAATTGTGGGAAATTTCCACCTCTACTAGATTTTTTTACCACCTCTAATACCTGCCACCGTAGTTGCATTGCATTATGTTTATGTTCATAAAAATGTCTTGCTACTGGGGTATCATGTTTCGACTCTCCAGGTTTAAAATGTTTTATATCTCTTTTATGTTCGCCCAGTCTCTGTCCTACTTCTCTTTTCGTTTGTCCCACATATCCTGAGCCACAGGGACATTTTAATAAATAAATCACCCCCTGGGTCAAACAAGTAGCAAAATCTTTAATTTTAATAATCGTTCCCTTTGTGGGGTGGTGGATATTTTCACCTGGAATAATGGCACTGCACATTTGGCATGATCTGCACGGATACGTGCCATTTTTTGGTTCTCCGAAGAATAACTTCTGTTCAGTTTTATTGGGTAACAAGTCTGAATGCATAAGTTGATCCCCCAAGTTTGAGGACCTCTTATATGAATGTAGGGGCTTTTCCTTAAATAGATGTCCCACTATGGGATCTGAGGATAAATTACAGTCCTCAAGTAGGTACACTCCAGCACACCTCCTTTGGCACGGCCTCCAATTGATAGGTGCAATCCTCCCAGCCCTCCACCTCAAGGGCCACAGCAATACGGCAAAAGCAACAAAGTTGGAGGAGCACACTATTTCATTTCCAGTGTTTTTATTTAGGCAAAAACATACAACGTTTCGGGGGATGTGACTTCCCCTTCCTGAATGCATTTAATTACTACACAACTGGGGAGATAGACAGCACAAACCTTTTGGATAACCGGAAAGTGACATAAATGGGACATATATGAACAATGGAACTTTAACCCCTTAACATCTGCCTTTCCTTTAGTGATTAATTTACTGGAATGGATTTTCCCAGAACAATTAAGGATAATACAAAAAGGTTTGGGATTTGTACCCACTTATCAAACATCTGACTTCACCTTTAAAACAGAATGGTTTAAGTTTATGAGAAGTTTGAAATTGAAAGTATTTTTTGGGGAAAAAGGTAATACAAACAAACCTGAGGGCCCAATAAGCTGCAGTAAACTAAAGAAAAAATCACAATTTAACCCTATAGTGCCAAACAAAGCCTTGAGTCTTTGATAACGTGGTGAGCAAACAAGTTCAGCTACTACCATGGCAAAGGTGCATTATAGATCAAGGAATCTGACACACAAGGAATATTTGGCACTAAGGGAAATTAAAGAACTTAAGGAAATTATAGTGAAAAAGGCTGACAAGGGGGGAGCTACAGTTATTATGTTCTAAACAGATGTATGTGAAAGAAATCTCAAGACAACCTAACAATAAGGAACACTATGAGAAACTTTCATCAGACCCCACGTTGAAATACAAAAGGGAGGTGGAAACACTAGTAAATGATGCAGCACAGACAGGCCTAATTAATGAACATATTAGGAATTGTCTGATTAATGAGTTCCCCAGGACACCGTTACTATATGTTCTCCCCAAAATACACAAGTCACTAATAGACCCACCTGGGAGACCGATAGTATCAGGTGTGGGATCCCTCCTTCAACCATTGGGTATCTTCATTGATGCATATTTCAATCCTATTATGCAGAAATTACCCAATTGTTTGAAAGAGACTACGGACTTTTTGAATAGACTAAAAATGGTTAAAAATGTGAAAGAGGGGGTGTTTTTATGTAGTCTGGATGTGGAATCCTTATATACCTCCATCCCACATGATGAGGGTATAGAGGCAATGGAGGAAGCGATGCTGGATTATGGATATCCTTCACACATGGTATTTTTCATTGGAGAATTACTGACCCTATGTCTTAAAACATTTTTTTAGATTTGAAAAACAGTTCTACGTACAAAGGCAAGGTACCAGTATGGGTGCGAATTTTGCCCCAGCCTACGCCAATATATTTGTGGCAGCCTTTGAAAACAAATGGTTACTACAAAATAATGATGTAATTATTATAACGCATGTAATAACTACATGCGTTATTTAGATGACATTTTCTTTATATGGGAGGGATCAGAAAACCAGTTGAAAACCATGTGTAAAGAACTTAACACCAGACATACCACACTCAAATTCACCCTTACCTATAATCAAACTAATCTCAATTTTTTGGATGTTATGGTATCCATAACAGATGGACAACTGACAACTGATCTATACGTAAAACCTACAGATCACAACAATCTCCTACATGCAGAGAGTTTTCACCCTAAAGGTTGCATACGGGGGTTACCCTATAGCCAAATGCTTGTGAAGGTTCTCATTCATCCAGGTCATGGTATATCTGTTGTATTCAATTAGATCAACTGGACTTGAAATGTAGTTCTTGAAGACGTTTCGCTAGTTCTCCGAACTGGCTTTCTCAATTCAGAATGACTTGTACAAGAATCTGTGACAATTATGTACCCTGGAAAATCCCAATTAGCATATCACAGCCAGGTGTTAAGGGTGTGATTGGATAGTGGCTAAGAGGTGTTATAGGAATGCCCAGAGTAAGGTGTTAAAACAGCAGGCGGTTGACATGGTGAGAAAACGGCTGGGCCAAGACAGCACTCTTACCAGCAGAACTGATCTCAACCCAGAACAGGTGTGTTCCTGTTGGACTTGTGCCTGATACCACCTATTTCAAATACAGGGTAAGTTCTATAAGCAAAAACATGGATGTCTATGGGATCTCCAGTTTCACCTAATGTGGCCAAACTTTACATGGAGGAGGTAGAAACACAGGCGCTTAATACTTTTAAGGGCATAGCACCCAGCCACTGGTTCAGATATGGATGACACCTGGGTTAAAATCCACCAGAAGGAAGTACAAGCTTTCACAGAACACATTAATGCGGTAGACCAAAACATAAATTCACAAGGAAGAGGTACAAAACAACAAACTGGCTTTCTTGGACTGCTTTGTAGAAGTTAAGGAAAATGGTAAACTGGATGTAGAGTTTACAGAAAACCAACACACACAGATCAGTATTTGATGTTTGACTCCCACCCACCTTTAGATCACAAGCTGGGTGTAATCAGAACCCTGCAACACAGAGCCGAAACACCCCACTAGCACAGAGGCGAAGGCTAAAGAAATGAAACATCTCAAGGAGCCCTTAACTTGATATCCAGACTGGGCCTTGGTCAAAAGAAGTAGAAGGAAAGAAAAGAACACAATACCAACAGTGAAGGGGAAAGCAAGACAGAGGAAGAACATGGTCATCCCATATGTAGCAGGGGTCTCCGAGAATTAAGAAATTTTCAAAAAACATCGTATCCCTGTCTGCTTTAAACCGAACAACACACTGAGGCAGCAATTGGTACATCCGAAAGACCCAATACCAAACACAAGAAAAGCGACATCATATATGCAGTGCAGTGCAGTGAAGAATGCTCTGATTTGTTGTGGGGGAGACCAAACAGCAACTGCATCAACGTATGGCCCAGCACAGAAGGCCAATTCCTTGGGTCAGGACTCACCGTGTACCTGCATCTTAAGGATAAAGGACATACCTTTGAAGATTGTAATGTTAACATATTGGCGAAGGAACGTGACTGGTTCAAGAGGTGTTAAGGAGGCCATTTATGTGAAATAAAGAAACCAAGCCTAACTAGAGGTGGGGGGGTTCGACACCAACTGTCTGCCATGTACAATGCTGTTTTAACACCTTACTCTGGGCGTTCCTATAACACCTCTTAGCCACTATCCAATCACACCCTTAACACCTGGCTGTGATATGCTAATTGGGATTTTCCAGGGTACATAATTGTCACAGATTCTTGTACAAGTCATTCTGAATTGAGAAAGCCAGTCGGATGACTAGCGAAACGTCTTCAAGAACTACATTTCAAGTCCAGTTGATCTAATTGAATACAACAGATATACCTATAGCCAAATGTTAAGGATCAGACGTATAGTCAGTAATGATAACAAATGTAAAGTTCGTATGATGGAAATGGTGACTAAATTTGAGGAGAGAGGTTATAACAGAAAAGAACTAATAGAAGCAGCATTCAAAGCCCTAGTGATACCAAGGGAAAGGTTGTTACAAGAGAGTCCAAAGAAAGAAAGCAAAACAGGGATACCTTTTGTGAGTACCAATAGTACCCTTTCAGGTAGGATTAAACAAATTGTGAACACCAACTAGCATATTTTATCCTCAGATCCCATAGTGGGACATCTATTTAAGGAAAAGCCCCTACATTCATATAAGAGGTCCTCAAACTTGGGGGATCAACTTATGCATTCAGACTTGTTACCCAATAAAACTGAACAGAAGTTATTCTTCGGAGAACCAAAAAATGGCACGTATCCGTGCAGATCATGCCAAATGGATGGATACTAGAAATGAAAATGGAACCCACGTAAATAACCATCATTCTTTTAGTTGATTTATAATTGTATAATGGAACGATATTTTATATGGATTGGACACATACACTAATGCACATATATTTAGGATTATTTATTACTATGCACATGTATGTATGATTATTTATTATCATTGGATAATAGCTACTTTTTAATATAATTCTTTAACACCTGCTTTTTAAGGAAAAGTTTGATGCACAATAAATGATGGTTTTTATACATGATAGCACTTTATTTGAGGTTGGTCTAGAAAGAATCATTTTAAATCAGGATATATATGTATTTTATATATGCACTTGTATCAATTTGTTATATTTTGAATGTATAAATATGTACTGTTAATTAGCACTTTATGCACTGCACATTGTTCACCTTAAGGTTGACCTCATTAAGGGGGTGGAGTTAATTAATTGGATTTATGACTTCATTCCCTATATATACTTTGCACTCTGTAGTTACTGGTTACACCTGAGGAAAGGGACTGAACACCCCGAAACGTTGTGTGTATTTGGCATGTTGTTACTTTCAGCACTTTAATAAATGAGTATCGTTGAAATACTGAAGTGAGTGTGCCTACCTGAAAATTATATATGACTGATGATATTTACCTGCAGTGGCACAGGTTACAGGTAGTGCACCTCGGAGTTTACCTATCAGGGTTACCGCATATGTTTGGAAATTGAATATACTTATAACATCATACTTTTCATTCAACGCCATTATCTCCAATTCACCCATTTTGTCAGCCAGGCTTCTCGCATTTCCCCTTTCCACCCACCACTGGCCTTTCTACACCCTGATTTCCTCCTGGGCTATCTATCCCAGTGAGACTGCTAATACCCTCCCCCCCAAACCTAGTTTAAAATCTTCTCCAACCCTCTAGCCATCTTCTCCCCCAAAACAGATGCACCGTCATCAGTGAGGTGCAACCCATCCCTACTAAAGAGCCTGTAGCCGACAGCAAAGTCTGCTCAGTTCTCTATAAACATAAACCCTTCTTCCTTACACCACCCTCTTAGCCACGCATTAATGCTCCTAAGCTCCCGCTGTCTCCCTAGCGAAGCACGTGGCTGCGGTGGTATTTCTGAAAACATTACCCTGGAGGTCCTTGCTTTTAACTTGGCTCCATGTTTAAGACTTCTCCTCCTCCTCTAACTTTCTCATTGGCACCAATGTGAACCAAGACCGCCGGGTCACACCCGACCCCACCCAATAATCTGTCTACAATAACCACAATGTTAGGCTTACAGGTCTATAATTACCAGGTTGGGAAGGACTCTGGCTGAAACTACATTGCACTGCATGTTACTGCACACCTACTCTGACCCACACTGCATGTCACCGCACCGGTCCACGCACTGATTCGGACTTGCACAGCACATCGACTCTGACCCTCATTGCGTGCCACTGCACACCGACTCTGATCCACATGGCAGGGCACTGCACACTGACTGACTGGCACTGCATGCTACTGCATACCAGTTCTGACCCACTTTGCATTCCACTGAAATTCATTGCACACCAACTCTGGCCTGCACTGCATGATACTGGAAACGGACTCTGACCCGCACTTTACGGCACTACACACCATGGTGTGCTGACTGAATCGCACTGAACACTCACTGACTTGCACTGCGTGACACTGCACACTGACTCTGTGTTCCACTGCGTTCCCCTGCACTTCATAACGATTGCAGGATGCTCGGTAAAGGCGCGTATCTCTCTTTTGCGATACCGTCCCTTTATAAATAATGTCCAAATGTTGCCAATACTGGCCCATTTATTCAATGAATGTTAATCACAAAATGATTGGTCCAAGCACTTATCTGAGCTTTGCAGTAAAATTGCAGCACAACTTGCACAAGCACATGGAAACACATGGGAAACACGCTGCATTGCGATTGAGTTTTTAACACACATCACCCTGTATTATATTGTTCCAATGCCTACATTTTCTGTGCATCGTTCCCCACTGGAAAAGGAAATAATTGAATATAACATAATCTGCAAAATGGAAAATGTTTGAGAGGCACGTATAATCAACCAATACGAGGACTAAGGCTGAGGCCACACTGGACTGAACGGTAACACATGTGAAAAGTGCACACCCATTATTATTATTGTGGATTTATATAACACCAACAAATTCCATAGCGCATTCCAATTACATGTAAGAAAGTGACAGGCTACCATAGGTAGTCGGGAACGCATGTAAGAAAGTGACAGGCTACCATAGGTAGTCGGGAACGCATGTAAGAAAGTGACAGGCTACCATAGGTAGTCGGGAACGCATGACGGGGCAGGATTTGGGGGGGAAAACAAGGTAGTGTAAAATGAGAAAGGGTGGGGACTGACAGAGGGAAGAGCAGTAGGGAGGGGTTAGAATAGTGGCGAGAGAGCTGGATAGGGAGGGACTACAGCAGCAGCGTCCTTTTTAAAATTCAGAAGGGAAGGTAAAACAACATACCTAATGGCGCTTCCCACCCACCCGTCCCTTGGCTAAAGGATGGAATTATATATATCTTAATCTTCAAAAGCGGTCGCTGGCTATGCAGGAAGGCCCAAAAAGGGGCAACAATTTATTATGGAGTATTGGAAGCATGGAGAAATGGTGGGTAACCTCGCTAGGGGGGGAAGCTAAGGAGCATATGTCCCCTGGAAGGTGGATTATAGACCCAACCCAGGCGTACCCGCAAAGCTGGTAAGATCTGCGGCTGGCAGCTTAGTATGGATGGGTGGGTTACGGCATTGCCAGTTAGACTTAACAATCTAACAAATTAGATATTGTTATATTGTTATATATTATTATATATTGTTATTTAAATGGTTTTATTGTTTACATTAACTGTCACAATAAAGATGTGGCCTAATTAATTTATTCCCAATCGGAAAACATGTGTGTGGTGTTATTATTTCTAGCTATAGAGAAGGGGGTACGTGGGGGGGGGTTCCCTTGGGACCCTAGGGCATTGCCCTCTGTCATGTCTTTTTGATTGTGGAGGAAAACAGAGTGCCCGGAGGAAACCCATGCAAGCACAGAGAGAACATACAAACTTCTTGCATACAGGTGCGTATCTGCAGGGGCCTGGGGCCCACCGCGAGATTGGAGGTCGGCCCCTGAACCACCACAACTGATTGCACATATGAATGAAACATATGCACGATCCGGCCGTGGAGGTGGCGGGAGCGGTAGTTACGTTACTGCTTGCTGATGTGTCCAAGGGTGGGATCGATTATCGTTATCGGTAAATAACGACCGGTATTTACCGATAACGACCGGTATTTAACGATATCGGTAAATAACGGTCGTTATCGGTAAAAACCCGGTCGTTATTTTACCATAACGATCGGTATTTTACGATAACGATATCGATCTTTTATAAATAGGGCCCCAAGTCACAGGGTGAGGTAGCATACATTACCCTTCCCTCGGACGTCCACACTCTTCACCCATGTGCCGAATAGACTGTCCAACTATACGATCCTCACTCTCACTGGATACTAAGATCTCCAAACATCAACACTACCAAGCAAACAGACCTACGCGTGTTTTGCCCAGCTCACGTCCGCCGTGGCTTCGACAGGGTCACAGAATTTATAAAGGGTCACTGGAGAAGCTAAGAGAAAAACTTTATCATTATTATCATCTTTATTCAGTTATACAAAACAAAGAATGGCAATTTGCCTATGTAATTCAAATAAACCATGGCATGCAAGAATACTTGATTTCACCACTCTCTATTTATAAATAACGCCTCATTAAGCCCAAACTTGCAATTGCGGCCTAGCCCTTAATTGTTATCCTTCAAGACCTGGCCAAACAAGTATAGCCCCTGCAAAAAATACTATTTCCAGTAATTCTTGGTTTCTTTAAAAATATCCCTTTGACACAAAAAATGATTGTGGTCCCGCTCAAAATGCATAATGTTTATTAATGAATATTTTGCCTCAGCCATAGCAGCCTATCAACATTGGATATTAGCATTCTAACTGCACAAAACGATCAAAGAGATTTGCTGATTGGTTGCCATGGGTAACTGCACTTGTGAATGTTTGCACAGATATTTCTAAATGAACTCCACTGAGCGATTACTGCAGAGTGTCAAAGTGAACAGCAAATAGTCAGCGCCTGTCGTTACTGAGCACTGGAAAACAGTGACAGGGATGATGTTGCAGTTATTTTACCCTACATAATACAATGGAAAGGATCTGTAATTGTCTATACAGGGCGTTTTGTCCCTTCATTACGAGTCACTGATGCTATAATAGCTGCTGCAATGCTATGCCCATCTCTAGGTGCGTCAGCATGCTGCAAGGACAAATACCAGTTCATACAGATATCCTTTATATATATATAAAAAAAACTACATCTGGTAATTATAACCTAATAAAATGTAATGTTTTTTCCAGTTTAATGTAGATTTTATTGGACTGATTCAGACTTTAAGGCCATCCCTATAATTAAACTTTTTAAGTTCAGGTAGTGTTCTGTGTAGCATTTCCCTGACTTGGCTCTGGCTTCATTTTAGATCTTTTAACCAGTTCAGACCTGAAAGGCTGCCCGACTGAATTCTCTGTTCTCAGTAGAACAGGACTTTCTATTTACGTTCCTGTGGCTTTTCCTGTGCATCATTAAATGATTTAATATTCATTGCTGGAAAACTATAGCTTACAACAATTACCAAGTAGAAAACTTGTGTGTGCCCTATAAGCATGCTATCGCATTGCGCTCACTTCAATAACAGAAACAAGGGCTACAAATTCCCAGTTAGACTGAAGCCACACTTTCTCTGAAGGCAACGCGCGTTACCATCCGATTGCGCTGCGATTCACACAATTTTGCTTTATCAGTGTGCACACGGGCAAATAATGCAAGATTGCCGGATTGCAAAGCAAGAGCACGCCAATACGCACTATCATGCAGGAAACACGCATGCAATTCTGGCGCATTGCAGTGTGGCCTCAGCCTAAGTGTGGTCTTTCAATCTTGCATGTCTATTCAGCTGCACAGCACAAGGTATACAGTTAAATGGGAATTGGGTGGGATTTGCATTTTACAAAGCCAGCTGGTTAGAAAGACAACCACACACCTAGGGGGTTGCTTGTGAAGGTTCTCATTCATCCAGGTCATGGTATATCTGTTGTATTCAATTAGATCAACGTGACTTGAAATGTAGTTCTGAAGACGTTCGCTAGTCATCCGACGGCTTTCTCAATTCAGAATGACTGTACAAGAATCGTGGCAATTATGTACCCTGGAAATCCCAATTATCATATCTCTCTCTTCTGTATACCCACCAAGGAGGCTGTTGACATGGTGAGAAAACGCTGGGCCAAGACAGCACTCTTACCAGCAGAACTGATCTCAACCCAGAACAGGTGTGTTCCTTGTTGGACTTGTGCCTGAATACCACCTATTTCAAATACAGGGATAAGTTCTATAAGCAAAACATGGATGTGCTATGGATCCCCAGTTTCACCTATTGTGGCCAACCTTTACATGGAGGGGGTAGAAACACAGGCGCTTAATCTTTAAGGGCATAGCACCCAGCCACTGGTTCAGATATTTTGATGACACCTGGGTAAATCCACCAGAAGGAAGTACAAGCTTTCACAGAACACATTAATGCGGTGGACCAAAACATTAAATTCCAAGGGAAGAGGTACAAAACAACAAACTGGCTTTCTTGGACTGCTTGGTAGAAGTTAAGGAAAATGGTAAACTGGAAGTAGAGGTTTACAAAAACAACACACAACAGATCAGTATTTGATGTTTGACTCCCACCACCCTTTAGATCACAAGCTGGGTGTCATCAGAACCCTGCAACACAAGCCGAGAATCCCCACTAGCACGAGGCGAAGGCTAAAGAAATGAAACATCTCAGAGGAGCCCTTAAAAATTGTGGATATCCAGACTGGGCCTTTGTCAAAAGAATTTTCAAAAAACATCGTATCCCTGTCTGCTTTAAACCGAACAACACACTGAGCAGCAATTGGTACATCCGAAAGACCCAATACCAAAACAAAGAGAAAGCGCCATCAATATGCAGTGCAGTGCAGTGAAAATGCTCTTTTTGTATGTGGGGGAGACCAAACAGCAACTGCATCAACGTAGCCCAGCACAGAAGACAATCATTCCTCGGGTCAGGACTCAGCCGTGTATCTGCATCTTAAGTATAAAGGACAACCTTTGAAGATTGTAATGTTAACATACTGGCGAAGGAACGTGACTGGTTCAAGAGAGGTGTTAAGGAGGCCATTTATGTGTAAATTAGATCAACTGGACTTGAAATGTAGTTCTTGAAGACGTTTCGCTAGTCATCCGACTGGCTTTCCAATTCAGAATGACTTGTACAGAATCTGTGGCAATTATGTACCCTGGAAAATCCCAATTAGCATATCACAAGCCAGGTGTTAAGGGTGGGATTAGATTGGCTAAGAGGTGTTATAGGAACGCCCAGAGTAAGGTGTTAAAAAAGCATGTACTGGCAGACAGTTGGTGTCGAACCCCCACCTCTATTTAGGCTTGGTTTCTTTATTTTCACAAAATGGCCTCCTTAACACCTCTCTTGAACCAGTCACGTTCCTTCGCCAGTATGTTAACATTACAATCTTCAAAGGTATGTCCTTTATCCTTAAGATGCAGATACACGGCTGAGTCCTGACCCGAGGAATTGGCTCTTCTGTGCTGGGCCATACGTTGATGCAGTGGCTGTTTGGTCTCCCCCACATACAAATCAGAGCATTCTTCACTGCACTGCACCGCATATATGTGTCACTTTCTTGTGTTTTGGTATTGGGTCTTTTGGATGTACCAATTGCTGCCTCAGTGTGTTGTTCGGTTTAAAGCAGACAGGGATACGATGAAAACAAAGGACATACCTTTGAAGATTGTAATGTTAACATACTGGCGAAGGAACGTGACTGGTTCAAGAGAGGTGTTAAGGAGGCCATTTATGTGAAAATAAAGAAACCAAGCCTAAATAGAGGTGGGGGGGTTCGACACCAACTGTCTGCCATGTACAATGCTGTTTTAACACCTTACTCGGGGCTTCCTATAACCCTCTTAGCCACTATCTAATCACGCCCTTAAACACCTGGCTGTGAATGCTAATTGGGATTTCCAGGGTACATAATTGCCACAATTCTTGTACAAGTCATTCTGAATTGAGAAAGCCAGTCGGATGACTAGCGAAACGTCTTCAAGAACTACATTTCAAGTCCAGTTGATCTAATTGAATACAACAGATATACTTATGCAGGGTCATTTGGTGTATTTTAATTTTAGTTCTCCATTCCCCTAAAATCCTTCTAGAGTGCCAGACTATAAGGTGAATATATCCATATCGCTGATGTCATCCATTGCAATTGCTTCTCTGACTATCTGACGGGAAAAGTTAGATTCCAGGCATCCAATTGCATTGAGCTTAGCGTGACTCACTTGTTAAGCGAGAAAGTGTTTGGAATCCAAAATGAGAATTTCTGTCCCTGCTATAAATTCCTAGCTAATGAAGTCTAGCTGCTCTGCATCATGTTTAATGGATAATAAGGATCACTGTTAATTCCTTTTTCTAACAACTACAATATGTTCTCTAATTAAGAGTGTCATTAATCTGATGATACCTTGGCTTTAAGAGCACTTTGTGCATTTTCTGGCTATATATTACCATAATATTATAAAATATTTACTTTTACAGTCCCACTTTCTGTTTTAAATTGCGCTCTACGCAGACATGCCACCCTGCCAAAACTCATTTCAAAGAGGGTACACCCCCCCTAAAGCCCCTTCCCAAGATTAACGCATAATCCATGCATACACACACACGTATAAAGTCTGACACTCTTGCACACAAACACATGTATCCCAACAGACACAAACTCATAAAAACAGTGAGACACACATGCATACAACAAGTCAGGTCACCATATGTACATTCCAGGTCTACCATCAATAAGGTAGGTAGGTAGCCCTACACGAGGCCAAATCAAATTCTCACTTGCTTAGGACCTGGACCTGTACTGTGGGGTGAAATGTTACTGTAGATGGCACCACTGTTAGATCAAGTGCCCTCCTCTCTCCCACTAAAACAAACATGCTGTCAGTTTTAAATCGATACAGGATTCGATACGAACCCAAAACCCAACCTTAAAAGCGATTAATGTTCTGTCTCACTGCGATTTGTGTGCTTCATCTTTCCATACCTTAACAAGTACCACAGTAAAGCTAGCCATACATGAGATTATTTTTCTTTCCAATCGTTCAGTGAATTCGATTCTTTAAATCGATCGCTTTTAAAATCGATTCCTTTTTTTGCATTAGATCAACCAAAATTGACAGATATTGGTGTAAATAGATAGAAATTGATTGTTTAGGTCAGAAAAGTTTATGTTCAATTGCATTAAAAAACATCAAACTTGTTGAAATATCAGTTTTAAATCAAAGAATCGCATTTATAAAGGAATGGCATTTATAAAGGGATCGTATGAATAATTATAAAGGGATCTCATTTATAAAGGGATCGTATGAATAATTATAAAGGGATCGCATTTATAAAGGGATCGTATGAATAATTATAAAGGGATCGTATGAATAATTATAAAGGGATCGCATTTATAAAGGAATTCACATTTATAAAGGAATCGCATTTATAAAGGGATTGCATTTGCATTTATAAAGGATTCGCATTTATAAAGGGATCACATTTAGAAAGGGATTGTATGAATAATTATAAAGGGATCGCATTTATAAAGGAATTCACATTTATAAAGGAATCGCATTTGCATTTATAAAGGGATCGTATTTATAAAGGAATCGAATTGATAAAGGGATCGCATTTATAAAGGAATCACATTTGCATTTATAAAGGAATCGCATTTATAAAGGGATCGTATTTATAAGGGAATCGAATTTATAAAGGGATCGAATTGATAAAGGGTCGCATTTATAAAGGGATTGTATTAAAGGGTATGTCCACCGTTATTTTAACGTTTATGTTTCCAGTTTAACTGAAGGACAGGAGGTAAATGCGATATGTCTTACCTCCTGTCCTTCAGTAAAACTTACAGGAGACCAGAAGAAACTTACCCACGTATCGCTCCAGCGCCGGCTTCACTGACAGTCTCCGCCACGTCCACGCTCCTATGCACTGTGTGCGCACACGCACACAATGCAAAGGACTGTGGATCCGTCAGGGACTGTCAGTGTAGTCGGAGGCTGTCAGCAGCGCTGGATCGTTACGCAGTAAGTTTCTTTCGCATTTATAAAGGAATGGCTTTAGTAAGAATCGAAAATCGTGTGTGGTTCTGTGTTCAATTCAATTTCAATCAACAGTCAATCATTTTATGCAACAAGTTGATTGAAATGAAAAACCATCTAAAGGTTTGTACACATGTGCGATCGCGGGTCCCAACCCGCGACGCACAATGTGTACGAATGTTCACTTCGGGCGAAAATGTATGGGCACTTTATCGGCCGAAACAGCCATTCAGTCGGGGATCATTGGTCCGAAGTTTATGTTCAATCGCATTAAAAAACATGCAAACTTGAAATATCAGTTTTAAATCAAAGAATCGCATTTATAAAGGGATCGCATTTATAAAGGGATCGTATTAATAATTATAAAGGGATCGCATTTATAAAGGGATCGTATTAATAATTATAAAGGGATCGCATTTATAAAGGGATCGTATGAATAATTATAAAGGGATCGCATTTATAAAGGAATTCACATTTATAAAGGAATCGCATTTGCATTTATAAAGGATTTGCATTTACAAAGGGATCGTATTTATAAAGGAATCGAATTTATAAAGGAATCGAATTGATAAAGGGATCGCATTTATAAAGGAATCGAATTTATAAAGGAATCGAATTTATAAAGGGATCGCATTTATAAAGGGGATCACATTTATAAAGTAATTGCATTTATAAAGGGATCTAATTCGCATTTATAAAGAAGTCGCATTTATAAAGGAATGGCTTTAGTAAGAATCGAAAATCGTGTGTGGTTCTGTGTTCAATTCAATTTCAATCTACAGTCAATCATTTTATGCAACAAGTTGATTGAAATGAAAAACCATCTAAAGGTTTGTACACATGTGCGATCGCGGGTCCCAACCCGCAACGCACGATGTGTACGAACGTTCACTTCGGGCAAAAATGTATGGGCACTTTATCGGCCGAAACGGCCATTCGGTCGGGGATCATTGCCCAACCGTCCGGTCAAATCTCAGAACGACCGTCCGATTCAGCCGATAAAGGGCCCATACACGGGCCGATAATCAGTCAAAACGAACGTTCGTACACATCGTGCGTTGTGGGTTGGGACCTGCGATCGTATGTGTGTACGAACATTAAGACAAATTGACCCATGTATTTGTCTAAATTTTTAAATTCAAACCTGTTTTCCAAAAGGAATTCCCTTCTCCAATTGTCCAGTATTTTAGGATGGGTACACACGGGCAGATTTTTTGGCGCAATCGATCGATACGTCCGGTCGCATGTCGGCCGCGACTGACAGACAGGGCAGTTCACTTAAAGGAACAGTTCACCCAACAAAATAACTATAAAACGTATATTTGTAATGGAGATGGGAGCACTTGCTTGATGCAATATAAACAATTGAATAAGCTTAGGCGAGTCCATAGTAATCAATGATTTGCTCTGGTGTAATATTTGGCAAAGCATGTCCATTTATTTATCAAAGCGTTCCATTCATTTTTACAAACATAGAAAAGATAATCAATGCACATTCCTAGGCCCCATACAATATCATATTATCTGCACACTGGCATACTCTATAAACAAAGGGGTTTTAGTATACACTACTGTGATCACATGAATGAAAAGCCTTCCAACCACGTCAAGGTAACCCCAGTCTGGAAGGTTCTAACGTCTAACCTTTTCAATTTCTTTTACTTCAATTACGATTAGCAAACTTTTGCATTTCTCATTCTTACACACTGGATCCATATAACAGGCTCTCTCCCTTCCCCCTCAGCCCTTAGGCTTTTTAAAATGAGGGAAGAGGCCATCCAGTGCTCCATATTAAAGGCAGAGGACCTCCCATTAAAGGGGCGTGTTGGGAGGTCCTCTGCCTTTAATATGGAGCACCAACCAATCCACCATCAATCTACCAACCAATCCACCTATTTAACATAGGTGCGCATGGGCAGGAGGAAGATTGGGGAGAGCACAGGGGGGCTGACAGGAGAGACCGAGCAGCACCACTGGACAGGGGTGTCCCTAGGGTTTTTGGCACCTGAAACAACTTTGAATGCCGCCCCTAGACTGAGCGGCGAGCGTAGCGCGCCGCCGCGGGGAAGTGGGTGTGGCTTGGCATGTGGGCGTGGCTTAGCGTGTGGGCGTGGCTTATCGCGTGGTAAATTTCATAATTTTGTTTTTGAAAATGGTTATTTATACGCTTCTCTATTTTTAGAAAACACTAAAAACATGTTGGTGCAACTGGTACATTACATTACATAGAAAGCCCTACCATACTCGTAGAATAAAAGATGTTGGCCAAAAGATTTGTAAGCCCTGCTACAACGTCAAGGTAGACTCTTTCAGCAGGGACTTAACTATTATCTAGATTATATATTTTATATATAGATTATATATAATTATATAGATTATTTATCTATCTCTGCTATCTATCTATCTATATTATTATCTTTCTATCTATCTCTGCTATCTATCTATCTATCTCTGATATTTATCTATCTCTGATATTTATCTATCTCTGCTATCTATCTATCTCTGCTATCTATCTATCTCTGCTATCTATCACTCTATCTCTGCTATCTATCACTCTATCTCTGCTATCTATCACTATCTCTGCTATCTATCACTCTATCTCTGCTATCTATCACTCTATCTCTGCTATCTATCACTCTATCTCTGCTATCTATCTATCTATCTATCTATCTATCTATCTATCTATCTATCTATCTATCTATCTATCTATCTATCTATCTCTGCTATCTATCTATCTATCTATCTATCTAATCTATCTATCTATCTATCTATCTATCTATCTATCTATCTATCTAATCTATCTATCTATCTCTTCTATCTGTCTATCTATCATCTCTGCTATCTATCATAGAAGGTAGCCAGAGATAGATAGATAGGTAGCAGAGATAGATAGATAGATAGCAGAGATAGATAGATAGATAGAGGATAGATAGATAGATAGATAGATAGATAGTAGTAGAGAGAGTAGATAGATAGATAGCAGAGATAGATAGATAGATAGATAGCAGAGTAGATAAGATAGTAGATAGCAGAGATAGATAGATAGATAGCAGAGATAGATAGATAGACGACGATGGATAGTAGATAGCAGACAGGTAGATCGTAGGTAGATAGATAATGATAGATAGCAGAGATAGATAGATAAATAGCAGAGATAGATAGATAGATAGATGATGATAGATAGAGATAGATAGATAGATAGCAAGATAGATAGATAGATAGTAGCAGAGATAGATAGATAGATAGATAGCAGAGATAGATAGATAGATAGATAGCAGAGATAGATAATAGAGATAGCAGAGATAGATAGATAATAGCAGAGATAGAAGATAGATAGCAGAGATATAGATAGATAGCAGAGATAGATAGATAATCTATCTCTGCTACCTATTATCTCTGCTACCTATCTATCTCTGCTATCTATCTATACTCTGCTATCTATCTATCTTATCTATATTCTCTGCTATTTATCTATCTATCTCTGCTACCTATCTATCTCTGCTACTATCTATCCGCTGCACCTATCTATCTCTGCTATCCATCTATCTCTGCTATCATCTATGCTATTCTTATCTCTGCTATCCATCTATCTCTGCTATCCATCTCTCTATCTCTGCTATCTATCTATCTCTGCTATCTATTCTATCTATCTCTGCTATCTATCTATCTCTGCTATCTATCTATCTCTGCTATCTATCTCTATCTCGCTATCTATATCTATCTCTGCTATCTATCTCTCTATCTCTGCTATCTATCTCTCTATCTCAGCTATCTATCTCTCTATCTCTGCTATCTATCTCTCTATCTCTGCTATCTATCTATCTCTGCTATCTACTCTATCTCTGCTATCTATCTCTCTATCTCTGCTATCTATCTATCTATATCTATCTATCTCTGCTATCTATCATTTATCTATCTACCTATGATCAACCTGTCTGTCTATCTATCTATCCATCTGTCTGTCTATCTATCTATCTCTGCTAATTTATCTACCTATCTATCTATCTCTGCTATTTATCTATCTATCGCTACTATCTATCTATCTATCTATCTCTGCTATCATCTATCTACCTCTGCTATCTATCTATCATAGATAGAGCAGAGATAGATAGATAGATAGCGGAGATAGATAGATAGATAGCAGAGATAGAGTGATAGATAGCAGAGATAGATAGATAATCTATCTCTGCTACCTATCTATCTCTGCTACCTATCTATCTCTGCTACCTATCTATCTCTGCTACCTATCTATCTCTGCTACCTGTCTATCTCTGCTATCTATCTATCTATCTCTGCTACCTATCTATCTCTGCTACCTATCTACCTGCTACCTATCTACTCTGCATCCATCATCTCTGCTATCCATCTACTCTGCTATCCATCTATCTCTCTATCTATCTCCATCTCTGCTATCTATCTCTCTATCTCTGCTATCTATCTCTCCTATCTATCTCTCTATCTCTGCATCTATCTCTCTATCTTCGTTCTATCTCTCATCTTCTTCTCCTATCTCTCTATCTCTGCTCTATCTATCTCTGCTATCTATCTATCTCTGCTACCTACTATCTCTGCTACTATCTTATCTCTGCTTCTATCTATCTATCTCTGCTACTATCTATCTCTGCTATCCATCTATCTCTGCTATCCATCTATCTCTGATCATCTATCTTCTTCTACTATCTCTATTGCTATCTATCTTCTATCTCTGCTATCTATCTCTCCTATTCTATCTCTCTATCTCTGCTATCTATCCTCTATCATTCTGATCTATCTTCTCTATCTCTGCTATCTATCTCTCTATCTCTGCTATCTATCTATCTCTGCTACCTATCTATCTCTGCTAGCATCTCATCTCGCTATCTATCTCTCTATCTCTGTCTATCTATCTATCTATCTCTCTACTATCTCATCCGCGATCTCTATCTATCTAGTCTATTATCTATCTATTACTATCTACTATCTATCTATCTCTGCTATTTATCTATCTATCCTGCTATCTATCATTTATCTATCTACCTACAATCTACCTGTCTGTCTGTCTATCTATCTATCTATCTATCCATCTGTCTGTCTATCTATCTATCTCTGCTATCTATCTATCTATCTCTGCTAATTTATCTATCTATCTACTATCTCTGTATTTATCTATCATCGTACTATCTATCGTATCTATCTCTGCTATCTATCATTTATCTATCTACTACAATCTACCTGTCTGTCTATCTATATCTATCATCTGTCTATCTATCTATCATCTATCCATCTATCTATCTATCTATCTCTGCTATTCTCTATCTCTATCATCTAGTCTATCTATCATCAATCTATCTATCTATCTATCTATCTATCTAGCTATGATCCTCTCTATCTATCTATCTATCTATCTATCTATCTATCTATCTATCTATCTATCTATCTATCTCTCTCTGCTATCTATCTATCTATCTCTGCTATCTATCTATCTATCTATCTATCTATCTATCTATCTATCTATTATCTATCTATCTATCATCTATCTATCTACTATCTCTGCTATCTATCTATCTATCTCTGCTATCTATCTATCTTCTCTGCTACCTATCTCTCTCTATCTATTATCTATCTATCTATCTATCTCTCTCTGCTATCTATCTATCTATCTCTCTGCTATCTATCTATATCTCTCTATGCTTCACTATCTCTCTCTGCTATCTATCATCTCTCTCTGCTATCTTCTATCTATCTATCTCTCTCTGCTATCTATCTATCTATCTATCTATCTATCTATCTATCTAATCTATCTATCTATCTATCTATCGATCTCATCTATCTCTGATCTATCTAATCTATCTATCTATTATCTATCTATCTATCTATCTATCTATCTATCTATCTATCTATCTATCTATCTATCTCTCCTGCTATCTATCTATCTCTCTCTCTTCTGCTATCTATCTATCTCTCTTGCTATCTATCTATCTCTTTTGCTATACTATCTATCTCTCTTTGCTATATATCTATCTCTTCTCTGCTATCTACTATCTATCTCTCTCTGCTATCTATCTATTCTATTCTCTCTGCTATCTATCTATCTATCATCTATCTATCTATCTATCTCTGCTATCTATCTATGCTATCTATCATCTCTGCTATCTATCTATCTATCTATCTATCTATCTATCTATCTATCTATCATCTATCTATCTCTCGTATCTATCTATATCTATCTATCTATCATCTATCTATCTATCTATCTATCTCTATCTATCTACCTATCTTGCTATCTATCTATCTATTCTATCTATCTATCTATCTATCTATCTATCTACATCTCTATCTATCTCTGTTTATTGTGCTATCTCTCTCTGCTATCTATCTATCTACTCTCTCTGCTATCTATCTATCTATCTCTCTCTGCTATCTATCTATCTATCTATCTATCTATCTATCTATCTATCTATCTTCTGCTATCTATCTATCTATCTCTGCTATCTATCTATCTATCTATCTCTGCTATCTATCTATCTATCTATCTATCTATCTCTATCTATCTATCTATCTATCTATCTATCTATCTATCTATTATTTATCTATCTTCATCTATCTATCTATCTATCTATCTATCTATCTATATCTATCTATCTATCTATCATCATCTACTATTATCATCGATCTATCTGATATCTATCACTCTTCTCTCTACTCTATCTCTCTCTGCTATCTATCTATCTATCTCTCTCTCTATCTATCTATCTATCTCTCTCTCTCTCTGCTATCTATCTATCTATCTCTCTCTGCTATCTATCTATCTATCTATCTCTCTCTGCTATCTATTCTATCTCTCTCTATCTATCTCTCTCTGCTATCTATCTATCTCTCTGCTATCTATCTATCTCTCTCTATCTACTATCTATCTCTCTCTGCAATATCTATCTCTCTATCTATCTTCTCTCTATGCTATCTATCTATCTATCTCTCTCTGCTATCTATCTATCTCTGCTATCTATCTCTCTCTGCTATCTATCTATCTACTATCATCTATCTATCTCTCTCTGCTATCTATCATTTATCTATCTACCTACGATCTACCTGTCTGTCTATCTATCTATCTATCTCTGCTATCTATCTATCTCTGCTATCTATCTATCTCTGCTATCTATCTATCTCTGCTATCTATCTATCTATCATAATCTATCTATCTATCTATCTATCTATCTATCTCTGCTATCTATCTATCTATCTATCTATCTATGCTATCTATCTATCTATCTATCTCTGCTATCTGTATCTACTCATATCATCTCTGCTATCTACTATCTATATCTGCTATCTTCTATCTATCTCTGCTATCTAATGTATCTATCTACCTACGATTACCTGTCTATCTATCTATCCTCATCTATCTATCTATCCTCTCTCTGCTATCTATCTATCTATCTCTCTCTCTCTCTCTGCTATCTATCTATTCTTCTATCTCTCTCTGCTATCTTATCTATCTATCTATCCTCTCTGCATCTATCATCTCCTCTATCATCTCTCTCTGCTATCTATCTATCTATCTCTGCTATATCTTATCTCTGCTATCCATCTACTCTGCTACATCTTATCTTCTACTCATCTCTGCATTATCTCTTATCTGCTTTGCTATATTTCATCTCTGCTATCTATCTCCCTATCTATCTCTCTATCTCTGCTATCTATCTATCTATCTCTGCTATCATCTCTCTATCTGCTATCTATCTCTCTATCTCTGCTATCTATTCTATCTCTGCTACCTATCTATCTCTGCTAGCTATCTCTATCTTGCTATCTATATCTATTATCTCTATCTATCTCTCTATATCTCTCTATCTCTCTATTCTCTGCTATCTTATCTATCTATCTATCTATCTATCTATCTATATCTATCTATCTATCTATCTTATCTATCTATCTATCTATCTATCTATCTCTGCTATTTATCTATCATCTCTGATCTATTCATATCTATCACCTACAATCTAACCTGTCTTCTGTCTATGATCTATCTATCTATCCATCTGTCTGTCTATCTATCTATCTCTGCTATCTATCTATCTATCTCTGCTAATTTATCTATCTATCTATCTATCTCTGCTATTTATCTATCTATCGCTACTATCTATCTATCTATCTCTGCTATCTATCATTTATCTATCTACCTACAATCTACCTGTCTGTCTATCTATCTATCTATCCATCTGTCTATCTATCTATCTATCTATCTCTGCTATCTATCTATCTATCTCCTATATATCTATCTGATCTATCTATCTATCTATCTATCTATCTATCTATCTATCTATCATCTATCTTTATCTATCTATCTATCTATCTCTGCTATCTATCTATCTATCTATCTATTATCTACACTATCTATCGATCTATCTCTCTGCTATCTATCTATCTATCTTATCTATCTATCTATCTATTCTATCTATCTTATCTATCTATCATTATCTATTCTATCTATCATCTATCTATCTCTGCTATCTATCTATCTATCCTGTATCTAGCTACTCTCTCTGCTACCTATCTATCTCTCTCTGCTATCTATCTATCACTATCTATCTCTCTCTCGCATCTATCTATCTTCTATCTATCTATCTATCTCTCTCTGCTATCTATCTATCTCTCTCTCTATCTATCTATCTCTCTGCTATCTATCTATCTATCTCTGCTATCGATCTATCTTCATCTACTATCTACTATCTATATCTACTCTATCTATCTATCTATCTATCTATCTATCTATCTATCTATCTATCTATCTATCTATCTATCTATCTATCTATCTATCTATCTATCTATCTATCTATCTATCTCTCTCTGCTATCTATCTATCTCTCTCTCTCTGCTATCTATCTATCTCTCTTTGCTATCTATCTATCTCTCTTTGCATCTATCTATCTCTCTTTGCTATCTATCTATCTCTCTCTGCTATCTATCTATCATCTATCTCTCTCTGCTATCTATCTATCTATCTCTCTCTGCTATCATCTATCTATCTATCTATCTATCTATCTCTGCTATCTATCTATCTCTGCTATCTATCTATCTCTGCTATCTATCTATCTATCTATCTATCTATCTATCTACTCTCTATCCTTTATCTAATCATCTATCTATCTATCTATCTATCTAATCTATCTATCTATCTCTATCTATGCTATCTATCTATCTATCTATCTATCTATCTATCTATATCTATCATCTATTATGATCTATCTATCCTCTGCTATTATCTGTCTATTCTCTCTCTATGCTATCTATCTATCTATCTCTCTCTGCTATCTATCTTCTATCTCTCTATCTATCTATCTATCTATCTATCTATCTATCTATCTTCTATCTCTGCTATCTATCTATCTATCTCTACTATCTATCTATTTCTATCTCTGCTGCTATCTATCTATCTATCTATCTATCATCTATCTATCTATCTACATCTATCTATCTATCTATCTTATCTATCTATCATCTATCTATCTATCTATCTATCTATCTATCTCTGTATCTATTATCTATCTATCTATCTATCAATCTATCTATACTATCTATCTATCTATCTATCATCTATCTATCTCTGCTATCTATTATTCTCTCTGCTATCTATCATCTCTCTCTCTATCTATTCTATCATTCTTATCTATATCTTCTATCTCTCTCTCTTCTCTTATTATCTCTATTCTCTCTGCTATTATCTATCTATCTATCTCTCTCTGCTATATATCTATCTCTCTCATCTATCTCTCTCTGCTATCTTCTATCTCTCTCTGCTATCTATCTATCTCTCTCATTGCTATCTATTATCTATCTCTCTCTGCAATCTATCTACTCTCTATCTATCTATCTCTCTATGCTATCTATCTACTATCTCTCTCTGTATCTATCTATCTCTCTGCCTATTATCTCTCTCTGCTATCTATCTATCTATCTATCTATCTATCATCTATCTATACTCTCTGCTATCTATCATTTATCTACACCTACGATCTACCTGTCTATCTATCTACCTGCTACTATGCTATCTCTGATCTATCTATCTCTGCTACTATCCATCTCTGATATCTATCTATCTATCTATGATCTATCTATCTATCTATCTATATCTATCTATCTATCTATCTCTCTATCTATCTATTCTATCTATCTATCTCTGCTATCTATCTATCTATCTATCTCTCTATCTATCTATCTCTATATCTATCTCTGCTATCTAATCTATCTATTCTATGCTATCTATCTATCTATCTATGCTATCTAACAGTATCTATCACCTACGATCAACCTGTCTATCTATCTATTCTGCTATCTATCTATCTATCTCTCTCTGCTATCTATCTATCTATCTCTCTTCTCTCTGCATCATCTATCTATCTCTCTCTGCTATCTATCTATCTATCTAATCTCTCTCTGCTATCATCATCTCTTATCTATCTATCTCTCTCTGACTATATATCTATCTCTCTCTGCTATCTATCTATCTCTCTCTGCTTTATCTATCTCTCTCTGCAATCTATCTACTCTATCATATCTATATCTCTCTATGCTTCTATTTCTATCTATCTCTATGCTATCTCTCTCATCTCTGCTATCTATCTCTCTCTGCTATCTATCTATCTATCTATTACTCTCTGCTCTATCTATCATTTATCTATCTACCCTACGATCTACCTGTCGTCTATCTATCTATATCTATCTATCTATCTATCCTATATATCTATCTATCTATCTATATATCTATCTATCTATCATCTCTACTATCTATTTGCTTGCTATCTATCATTTATCTATCTACCTCGATCTACCTGTCTGTCTTATCTATATCTATCTCTCCTATTCTATCATCTATCTATCTCTGCTATCTATCTATCATCTCTGCTACTATCTATCTATCTCTGCTATCTAACATGTATCTATACTACCTACGATCTACCTGTATCTATCTATATCTCTGCTATCTATCTATCTACTCTCTCTGCTATCTATCTATCTATCTCTCTCCTCTCTGCTATCTATCTATCTATCTATCTCTGCTATCTATCTATCTATCTATCTATGCTACTATCTATCATCTCTGCTATCATCTTACATATCTCTGCTATCTAACATGTATCTATCTACCTACGATTACCTGTCTATCTATCTATCTCTGCTATCTCTATCTCCTATCTATCTATCTATCTATCTCTCTCTCTCCTCTGCATCTATCATCTATCTCTCTTCTCTATCTATCATCTATCTATCTCTCTCTCTATCTATCTATCTCTCTCTATCTATCTCTTCGCTATCTATCTATCTCTTCTGCTATTTTATCTTCTCTCTGCTATCTATCTATCTACATCTCTCTGCAATCTATCTATCTCTCTATCTATCTATCTATCTCTCTATGCTATCTATCTATCTATCTCTCTCTGCTATCTATCTATCTCTGCTATCTATCTCTCTCTGCTATCTATCTATCTATCTATCTCTCTCTGCGTATCTATCATTTATCTATCTACCTACGATCTACCTGTCTGTCTATCTATCTATCTATCTATCTATCTATCTATCTATCTATCTATCTATCTATCTATTATATCTCTGCTATCTATCTATCCTTGCTATTATCATTTATCTATCTACCTACGATCTACCTGTCTGTCTATCTATCTATCTCTCTATCTCTGCTATCTATCATTTATCTATCTACCTACGATCTACCTGTCTGTCTATCTGTCTATCTATCTATCTATCTATCTATCTATCATCTATCATCTATTATCTATCTATTAATATCGTTATCTATCTCTGCTATCTATCTATCTCTGCTATCTATCTATCTCTGCTATTCTATCTATCGCTACTATCTATCTATCTCTGCTATTCTACCTACCTACTCCATCTACCTTTCTATCATCTATCTATCTTCCCCCCCCAGGCAGCAGGCCAGTCCGCCCTGCTGCCAGTAAGGAATTGCAGCAGAACAGCATCCTACTAAACAAGTATGTAGCCGGCTGCGGCAACTTAATTTTTCAAAAAATTTCCAGTACTGACTGTACTTACTGTGTTACTGTACCCAACTTCCGGCTCCTGTCCTCGGCCCGAGGGATGAGACAGATGAGGGACACCATGGCAAGGGAGTGTAGAGGTAGACAGAGACACACACCCACCGAACCCGGCGCTGGTGCTGAGTCCGAGTCCCGCTTGCTAGTTCCGGCGCTTACCCGAACTTCCGGGCTGCTGTGCAACCTCGCGGCCGGGGGAAAATGCCGCCTTTTTTTTTTTTTTCAAAAAACCACAGCACAGAACTGTACAATGCCGCCATGAGCAACTTTTTTCAGGTTGCGTCATGGTAGGAGCGCGCTGCCCCTGGATTGCGTATGATAGTCGTGATCATAGGGGGCATTACGGTACACAGGAGCAAGTGCTCCTGTCTCCATTACAAATATACTTTATTGTTTAATTTAAGTGCATGTCCACCCCCAAAACAATGTAACCCACTGCTGGTCCCTCTGTATAGTTTAAAAAAATCCTTACCTTACATCCCTGCTCCTTATGGTTCTCCTGCAACGCTTGTCCAAAGTCCAGGAAACTAAAGAGTAGGGAGTCTTCCTTTCCAAAGGTTAAATGCCTCTTCTGCAGCCTCCAGGAGGCAGTGTGACATGCACAGGGGAGCCCTTCCCCCTCCCACCATATGGATCCATCCTTGCTGTTCCTTCTACCTTGCGTTAAATCTTTTAACATAGGGTAGATGCCTCGCCCACCCCTAACTGCAGAGTTATTTCTTTAAAAAAAAATCAGAACTGAACTTAAGTCCTTCATTCCCGCAGCGCTCTCCATTGATGGCAGCTGCGTCTGTGATTGGCTGTGCGGGAGCGAAGGGCTGTAGTACAGTTCTAATCATTTTAAAGACATAACATGGAAGTTGGGGGTGGGCAAAGGGGGATCTACTATATATGAAAAAATTTTTTTTTGGGTGGACATTTTTGGGGTGAATTTTCTTTGAATTTTAAGGGTACACTCCACCAGAGTTGCCAGATTTTCATGGCACTGAGTGGGAGGTGTTAGGGTAGAGCAGGAGGCGTGACAGAGGCAGAGAGTGGGCTGAGCGAAGGCAGGGTTAGGGGCATTCCAGGAGCGGACTTCTCTCCTGTGTATCCCCATATGCAATGCTGTTTATCATTATTGAGGATTTTATATAGCGTCAACATATTCTGTAGCGCTTTACAATTACATGGATACATTAGGCCCTGCCCCAAAGAGCTTACAATCAAGCACATTATTAGACACATACAAACCTATCAGTATTCTTTATGAAAGTGGGAGAAATCGGAGTGCCCGGAGGAAACACTCCAAGCACGGGAGAACATACAAACTCTTGGACGAACGAAGTCAGGACTTCAGTACTGCAAGGCTCAGTGCTAAAAACTGAGCCAACCGTGTGGTCCTGTTTGCATGGGTATTAGTCCAGCCCCTTCTCGATCTTTTAAAATATGCGACCTTCTGTGTATCTGAGGTTTATTCTCACTCGTGTCATGTTTATGCAAAAAGGTCTCATTTAAATGCTCATCCCTCCATGTACGCATTAAGCAAATGAGAGTGGGAACCTTCACAGTGCCATAATCTATAAAATGTAGCCGTGAATGTTATTAGCGTCTTGGAGCAGGTTAATTGGTTGGTACATGGTTTATCTCTTCTTGCGCCTATAGGGTATCTAATGATCAAGTAATGGGCTTCACTTCTTGACTGACCTTTTATAGTGTCACTATACCGAGACTCGAATTGCCAGTGATATTGCTGAAATGGAACAGTAAACATGAAACAATCCACTTATTAAGTTGTCTTGCACAGAGCTGGTTCTCATCACATCGCATTCCTAGCCCCGGGGGGAAGTCATTTAAAAAAGAAAAAAAAAAAAAAAATCTTATTTACATTTAAAGCTATTCTACACAGATTGTTTATAATGCTGTAAACACAGAGGGGCTGATGCAGTAAGAGGTTCTATTTAGGGGATATTTACTTGCATTAACCAATCGAAATTGTTCTTTTACTGGGGTTACAGCAGTTAAATACAGGGGCGTCTCTATATGAGGCAATATGAGCAAAATGCTCAGGTAATGCCCCCGCTAAATATTAGAGAGGCGGCAGGCAGAGCTCACTTTATTTTTTTTTTTTAGAAAAGTGTCAGGCAGAGCAGAAGAAAAATAAACATACAGGGTTATTCAATAGAAGTTCTTATCGTTTAAAATGGTGCTAATTTTGCCCCACCAATCAGATGTTAGCTTTCAAATGTTAAACAAGATCTGATTGGTGGGGCAAAATTAGCACCATTTTAAACAATAAGAACTTTTATTGAATCCCTGATAGTGTCTAGTAGTACATAGGGGTGGCATTCAAAAACTTTGTATCAGGTTACAAAAAACCCTAGAGACACCCCTGGTTAAATAACATCTCATTGGTCGCTGAGATGTCCAGATACTTTGACCCGTATTTTGCTGTATGTACTCACCTCTGTTCAAGCATTTGATTTACAGTAGAAAGAGGAGGAGCTTGCTAAAATTTAGTTCAGTTTAGTTCAGTTTAAGCAGTATGGCAGCCCCCTATTACAGAAAGCTCATTAGAAGCCTGTTATAAAGGAAATTAATTGAATGTATTGAAAAAAATACTGAATGGCTGAGAAATCCGCAGGTTATTCCCTCTTGGTTTCCAGTGATTTATTTTGTAGAGCAGATCAACTGATTTGTAATAAAAATAAAACCTGTCACGGGCTCAGATTTGCGGTTGATTAAGAATAATTGCATTCTTCAGATGCAATCCTGTGTGAGTTCGAAAAATGAACCTCAGGCCATTATTATAAATAAGCCGATTATCATGTCTTGGCAAGGTAATTTTGTTTTTAATCCCAACCTAAGTTGCCATAGCTGCGGTTTGCAAAACTACAACTCCACAGAATTCCCTGTCTGTGAATGCTGGAAATTGTTGTTTTTACTGTAAGAACATAAGTTCTTATCAGTAAAATGGTACTAATTTGCCGCAACGAATCAGATGTTATTTTACCATTTGAAAGCTAAACATCGATTGGTGGGGCAAAATTAGCCCCATTTTTATATAAGAACTTTTATTACATCTCCCTGCTGGAGTGCTGCAGACATTCTTAATGTATGACAATATCTTAAGGCTGGGTACAGATGAAGGGACTATTTGTCTTGACCGAGCCTTTGCTACGAGCGAGCACAAATGTCTGTCGATCGCGGCAATAGTGGCAATTTACCGAATCATCCGATCCGGACAAATGGGCGACCAAATCATCGGGCCGCGGCCGAAAGTGGCCCAAGCGACTGAACATGGAAGTATCGGTGATTGGGCCGAAAAATCTGCCTGTGCGTACCCAGCCTTATTTTTGAGGTTTGACTACCAAAGAGCTTATTCAGTATGAGGTGCAGCAATTGATGTCATGCACATGTTCTATTGCAGACCAGTCAAACGGATTATTAAAAATCATTATTTGCTTTACTGTTAAAAGACAAAATGACAGATTAATGGGCCGACTGCACAGAGGGAGAGATGCTATTTTGGTCGCTGATCTACCAACAATGAACAATAAATGAATCACCAATCTATGATGCCATCCAATTCCTAACACGTAGCATAGCAACAGAAAATGACACGTTAAAAATAGCCATCGGAATCAAACGCCTGCTGTGTACCTAAGGTTCTTTTTAGTTCGTAAGGGAAAGAGAGAAAAAAATAAACTTCATTTTGACAACGTCACGGATAAGATCATGAGTGGGTGAAATGGGTTGTAAAACAGTTTCAATTAGAGGGAATGTTTCATTGTATTGGGACCACAGGAATAAGACAGCATAGTACTTGTTACATTAGCGGTGAATTTGTTGCCAAAATAATGTTCCGCAAAGATTTATAGATTGATCTATCGTAAGTCTATTGGTTATTAAAATGTAGATATTTTAGCCTGACCAATCACACAGTCTAGAGTGTCTCACTGTCGCTACGGTTTAATAAAAACAACATTATATTACCAACTAATAGTCTGGAAAAATCCCATATTTTCAGAGCAGTAAATAAACCAGTTTGGATATTAATATTAAAGCTCCCTCCCCCACCCCGTTACCTTTTAACCTTCTATAGGTTCGTACACCCGCCAATTTGCGAGCGAGCCACGATCCCTGACACTGAGCGCTGCACGTACGGAGCGGAATCGGATCGTTCGGCTGAGAATTGCTCATGTATCCTCTGGGTGGATCGGCACACGACCTCCGACGACCGAACAGCATACACACGGATGATTCGGGCTTGAAATGGCCATTCGTCACGGGAGCACTCAGTGTCGGGGATCGTTGGCCAAATCATACATGTGTACGAACCTATCAATAGTACCAGGGTGAGGATCTTGGACCTCTTGGTCCCAGGGTAACCTGGGTTTTCCCTACATTGGCTGTAACACTTATCTAAAATTTGTAATCACTGGTCTAGCCAGACTGGCATTATTGATAGGAGGGCGTTGCTATAGTTACCTGGTATAAAAACTATACCCAATCATATGGTTTAGTTAATCCTTAGTATTCAAACCGACATTTAACAAAGATAACAGATAACACATTAATTACAAAATTAGTTTATGCCCAGGCTCCTCCCCCCATACTAAGGACTTTGAAGATTAAGGGTATGGCCATCAAAAAAAGTAAGTTGGCCAATAAAGATACCCTTTACTTTAGTTATAATAATATTCATGTTAGGCGGGAAATGCAATGGTACACGGAATCGCATGCAATTTAATGTGCGATTTCGTTGGCATTTTTTCATTGCGATTAAAAAACGCGGGACACCAAAATCGCACACGCATTGCACCAAAAAAATGCAAAATAACCGCGATAATGTGGCCTAGCCTTTACGCATCGTTTACTAAGAAAATTAGTGTCTTACAAAGTCAGAGTGTGACATTGATGCGAGATCTGACAGAATTCGCTGAATATTGTCAGTATCGGGACCTAATCGGGGCAAAGATGTGGGAAATTTTCCTTGGGCGGGTACACAAGGAGGGACTATTTGTCCCGAGCGAGCGGGGTGGGACACAATGTCCGTCGGCACGGACGAATTTACAAACGATGATTGATGTGCGGTCTTATAGGAACCATGCAATTGATCGAAATTTACCATCACGTCCGATCGTTCGTTCGGACAATCGAGGTTGGTCGCCCCACACCAGCATAGATCTGCTGATGTCGTGTTACCGGTGTCTTACTATAAATGTACCCCACTGTGAGTGCTAGAAGATCCTTTCTCTTCTGGCTCCTTATGGTTTTCCTGCAGGGCCTGATGAAGACAGGAAACTGAAGTAGGAGCTGTCTGTGTTTAATCTGTACCCAGTGGGGGGGCACGGTAGGGCCTGTGATCCCCTCCCCAAAACGATCCAAGATCAGCTGATTCACACATATGAAGTAAGATACAAGCGATCAGCTGTTTAAACAACTGGAAACAAATTGCACTTATCCTTACTGCATATGCACTATTGGCTGTTTAAAAAACAGCTGATTGCGGATTTTCTGGGGAGCGTTGTGTGTTAGGGACCCCCGGCCTCCAGTCCTGGGTGGGTGAGTGCTGCAGTTACACACCTGTCCTACCTGCCACTTACTCAGGTGGCGCCCCAATCGCAGCGCAAACTGAAACACTTGCTCTTTGGCGCCCCCTGTAGCGACCTAGAAAGGCGGCCGTTAAAAAACAAAAATCCTCCTCCACAATGTGGGGTTCAGTTCATGAGAGAGAAGAGAAAGGGTGAGTGTAAGCTTTACACTACGTGTCTTGCACCCAGGAATGGGAACAATGGAAAGCAAGTTGGAGTTGTAAACTTGCACTAGAAAGAATATGTTACGGGACAGAGGGCCCTATTATAAAAGATCGGTATCATATCGTAAAATACCGATCGTTATCGTAAAATAACGACCCGGGTTTTACCGATAACGACCGTTATTTACCAATAACGACCAATATTTATCGATATCGGTAAATACCGGTCGTTATCGGTAAAATAACGGTCGTCACATTGTTTTGCTTTATATGGTAGGAACTCCTCTGTGACTCTTAAATCCTTATAATTGACAGTTGGGGGTGAATTATCCACTTATATTGGCCGGCGACGATTGTATTTAAACTGCATTATGGTAGGTTGACATTTAATGGCGGTTCCAGATGTTTTGCCATAGGGAAAAACAGTATGTAACGTTTTTCCAGCAACAGGATTTTAAAGGGCTGTAATGTGACAGGAACACAAACTACAGCAGGACTAGGCCACAGCCGTACAGTAAATTGGATTGTCTCGTTTGTTGCGATGATACGATTGTCTTATTGTAACGTACTGTAATGTTTGGTTTTCTGCATTGTGTGCTAGTGGTGTTTGGTAATATTTCCCTGTTGAATGAGGTGGGCTGGTTCCCCTGGCAGTGATTTAGAAAAATGGATGCGAGTTCCCCTACTGTTGGAAGGCACCGTATTACCGAGTATAAAACCGTCCCGAGTATAAACTGAGGTACCTAGTTTTACCTAAAAAAGGAAAAAAAAAAAAAGACATTGACCCAGAGTATAAACCAGGAGGGTAGAAAAAAAACCCACATAGTAACCCCTACTAGTATTGCCACTTAAGATGTTTGGAAACACAACTCCCACCATGCTTTAATTGTGGGAGTTGTAGTTTTCAAACATCTGAGATGGCCAATACTTGCAAATAGGGGTAAATCCCCTATTTTTATGCATACAGTATGCACAAATAAAGAAGGGTTTACTCATTTTTAAGTATTGTGTGCCCTGGTGTCCCTGTGGTATTTCCTAAACCTGTCGGCGGCCGCTCGCGTCCTCGCACACACCTTGCACTAGGATGATGTCACTACTCGGTGGCCGCAAGTGAGGAGGCGCTGGGTAGTGATGTCATCCGGAAGCACACTGAGGATGCGGATGCGCGGCCACCGGAAAAGTTAGGAGAAAGATTGACTCGAGTATGAAAAACGAGGTAGATTTTTAGGTTTTTGAAGCCTGAAAACCTGGTTTATACTCAAGTATATACGGTATGTTTTTATGTGGAGATACATTGTTTTGTGTCATATTTGCTTTGTGATCATGTTTGATCCTGCCAAATGGATGGCAGTGACACATGTTAGAGGCGAGGGCTGGCAGCTAGAGTGATCAGATCATTTGAACTGATGTGGGACATTGTTTAAAGGTAGCATCTAATATCACCAACTTGCAATCTCAGCCTACCAGTGTAGGTCATCAGGTCTCTAAAGAACAGGCGTTCAGTGCTTGGGATTCCTTTTTGAGATCTGTGTTCACTGCAAACCGATTGCAATTGGCCACACAACATGCATGCAATTAGCAAAAAAAATCTTGATTGCATGTGCTCTGAAAACGTATCGATGTGCAGGAGCAGCGCATACAATGTGGCCACCCACACTAACTTGCACAAACTCCAAGGACTCCTGACTTTTGTTCAGTTCTGGAAGTTCGGGTCTGGTCTTTTAAAGAGCTGATTGCGCGTATGTTTCCTTTATAGCGCAATCAGCTTTTTAAAAACAGCTGGAACGTGGAGGTTGTGGGGGTGGCCTCTAACCGTCCTGGCCCTCCCACAGTGTGTGGGGATGGCAGGGGTGGTAGTTACGCCAATGGCATGCTCTGCGTTTCTCAAGTGCGATTGGAAGAACATGAGAAAAGCACTAGCGTGGCTAGCCCTTAAACTGTACTGCTGACTAAACCATGTTGGTTATTTTAATAGGTTTCCTGATTTTTTCAACTGACATTGGTAACCCTGCCTGTAGTCCAAATTATGGAGGAGGGGGTAGCAGGCAGAAGGTACAGATAATTATGGTTTTTCTTGTTGATTTTGCAATTCCTTTACAAAATATGTTGGGTTTGAGTTCTGTGTTACGGTAGGGCTCCCTTTACTATGTTGCTTGCGACAGGTAAGCAGGCAGGAGTCAAACAGAATTAAATCATTATTGACTGATCTTGTCTTTTTTGTAAATGTTCCTCACAAAATTACCACGGCAGACTCCTCCTGACTGTGCTCTGACTATTTTTAATTGACTGTGCTTTTTTTTTTTTTTAAAGCATGCAAGTTATAAATTATGTGTTGTGTCAAAAAAAAGTGTTTAAGGTTCCATAGTAACTTACTGCGTGCTGTGGGAACTGGAACAAAATCTATTTTATGCAACCAACCACTTAAAGGGGAAAAATACAACATTTTTCACTAAAACCAGTTGTTTTTAAACAGAGTTCTGCTGCAGTAATTTTGCTTCCCTAAGCAGGCCAAGTGACGATACAATTTTATAAAATAAAATAATGAAATAAGGCGCACGTGACTATGGAGAGCTGCAATTCTTCTCCCAGCAGCCGTGCTGTATGTTCTAGTAAAGGAGTTGGCTCTCCGTAAAATAACACTGACTGTTTAGCAGCTGTGGGATTTTTAAACCTGCTATTTGAAAGCATTAAAATTCACGCAAAAAAAGGCACTATATTGAAAAGCATTGCAGCAGCTGTGTGGGTGAATTTTTTGTGTTGTGGGTCTCCATAAATAGCCCTGAATGTATACCTGATAAACTAACACTAGGCAGAGGGCCATACCGCAGCAGATTCTAGCGCACCAGAGGCGTGCACAAAAGATTTCCAGTGAGCTAGTGCAATTTCGTAATGGGAGCACAGGCAGTTCACAAAAGATGCTGATGCATGCATTCCGATTAGCCGTCCATGGCAGTGTGCCTGGTCCTAAAAGAACAGTTGAATTTTATTAAGTATAGCTACATAACCAAACATTGCTTTATTTAAGTTTGGCCCACACTCCGCACAGAACAAGCTTGGACATGGCAAAATTTTCTCCCGGAGGGGAGACGAGTACAGAGTCATGAGTATCGGATTGGACTGCTGACTATCCTCTTCCGGTGGGCAGTTATCGTGGTGGGCGGCAGTAGTGGGGGGATTATAGTTTTGGGGGTGGACATGCCCTTTAAAGTACATCTATACTGAAAAACAGGTGGTTTTAAATATAACCAATAACTGGAAACTGTAATTCTTCCCAACCACCACTGTGTCATTTTTTTTGTTGACCTGATGCTTTTCTTTAATACCAATCTAAACTTCTTATTAGTTAGCTTGTAATCAAGTTCTTTGCTATCAAAAACTTTTCTTCTTTGAGTAGTTTTACTGTAAATGGAAATGGTGACAGAGTTTTGACAGTTGGAATGCTGTATGCTGTGTGCAGGCTTGGACAGTTTGTTTTGTGGGGAAAAAGTCAGGTCGGATGAAGAGAAGAGATGTGTACTGGCAACAACATTTTGTCTATGCAGTATTTTTTATACAGATGCCTTCAAACAAAAATGGAAGCCACTGCGTTTATCTCCCAGCCTACTAAAAACAATGCAATAAGTCAGCGTGATTTTTCGGTCTTCTGTTTAAAAAAAAAATTTTTAACTTCCATTCTTTTTCTGTAGGATAAGAAAGTTTTCTACTGTTCCGATTTTCTATATATCGGTTATATTAGGTGGATAGTGGGCTAATGCTCGCTTTTAGAAAGAAAGAGTACATGAGGATTTTTTAATGAAATACAAGGGGAATGTATAATTGTCAGGGGCAGGTATCAGAGACAGAAAGTCTCTGTTGCTGTATATAAATGGATGTTAGCCTCTAGGGATCAAGGATGCTGCAGCTTCCTTGATTGATGTTGGGGCACTAGAAGCATGTAAATTGTATCTGCTACGCATAGACTTCCACCAAAACAAAGAGGGGTAAATTAAGGTGGCAGACCCCTAGTATCATAGGTTAATTTCATAATACAAAGAAGGGTAGTCACTTCAACCAGGACGGATTTCACCAACAGCATGAAGTTAAACACAACTTTATTCCATGATACAAAAAACGCTCACAGCCTGACGCGTTTCATGGAGAAACGTTTCATCACTTCATCAGAGACAAGAAACGCGTCAGTTGTGGTTACGTTGGAAGCCGCTCTGAGAAACATAGAGCTACCTTTGTAATTCAGGGACTGTATCAGATTGGGGATTTATTTACTTTTGAGCAAGCCAGGAGGCACTTCCAAGTGAAGGGATTGGGGGCGATGTTCCCTCCGATCCAATTCACTTTCCATGGACCAGTGGCGTAACTACCTCCCACGCCACCCCCGCAACCGCGCTCGGGGGGGGCGGCGGTAGTAAGGCCCGCCACAAGCCCAAATCCCGCAGTATTCACCCTTTTTAGAAGAGCTGATCGCACGTATGAAAAAAACATACGCGCGATCAGCTCTTTAAAACCGGAACTGAACATGGAAGTTAGGGTCCGGTTTTTAAGAGCTGTTTAGCACTTTAAAAAGGGTGAATACTGCAGGGACCTGCGTGGAGGGAGTCAGGGGCCCGGAGTCAGGGAAGCCGGGGCCCTTCAGGTACGCCCCTGCTTTTGACTTTACGTGTTATATGGAAATTTAGGAAGTTTTTACTAAAGTTTGGAATTTTTTTTTTAGATGTAGTGTTTTTAGGAATAAAAGACTTTGAACTGGATGATGGTGACAGAAGTTTTTTTGAAGTTGGCAATGATGGTGCTGTGTGCAGGCTTGACAGTTTGTTTGTGGGGAAAAAGTCAGGTCGATGGAAGTGGGAGAGTGGTTTAAAAAGAGAGGGAGGGGGGATACTGCTCCTACACCAAATGCAGAGTAAGTGCTGCTTACATGTATTCTATTCTAGATCAAGATGAGGCAAAATTATTTTTTTCAGTATAGGGTCCCTGACTGATTGTTAAGGCTTTTGACCGTTGGCCAGGAGGAAGGGCTGTCGGTTCGGCAAAAGCAGCCTTCTCCGACAGTAAGCCACGAAGGAGATGTGGTCCATAGAAGATCGCACGATCGGCTGGGGTTTGGTGTTCGGCTGGTGGTGATATGAATGACATTTATATACAAATATAAACTGGAAAGGACTATGCTACTATTGGTGATATAAATCCATTTATATAAAAATATAAACCCTGGAAAAGACTATGTTACTATTGGTGATATGAATGACATTTATATAGAAATCTAAACTCTGGAAAGACTGTGTTACTATTGGTGATATAAATCACATTTATATACAAATATAACCCTGGAAAGATTGTGTTACTATTGGTGATATGAATGACATTTATATAACAACATAAACCCTGGAAAGGACTATGCTTCTATTGGTGATTATAAATCACATTTCTATGCAAAGATTAAAGGACAACTCCACCCTCATAATAACATCTTTTAGAAAGAATGGCTCTTTAAAATATGTGATATATCATAGTTTTTCCTATGAATTCATTAACTGTATGCCTGCTAGCTTTTGGATTGCTATGGAAACTAAGCAATTTAGAAACCTGTTACGAGCCCTGGGGCTGCTCAGAAGAGGCATTTTAGGGGATAGCATTCAGTCATTGTGATGTCAACGTCAAATCCATAACTGACAATACTAATTGGAATAACCAGGAAGCAGAAGAAACAGGGGAAACAGGACATTGTGGCAGGATTTCAGGTTAGACTTATATATTTCACATTTCAAAACTTTACCGTTTAGGTTTTGGGGGTGATTACCTGTATGTAAGTTTTCATTTTGGGTCTGGACTTGCCCTTTAACCCTGTAAAGAATGTTACTATGTTGGTGAATGATGACATTATATACAAATATAAACCCTGGAAAGACCTACTGTATATACTCGAGTATAAACGAGGTTTTCAGGCTTTTAAAAAAGCCTGAAAATCTACCTCAGTTTTAAACTCGAGTCAATCTTTCTCCTACTTGTCGGCGGGCCGTGCGATCCGCTCCTCAGTGCGCTTCCAGATGACGTCACTACCCAGCGCCTCCACTTTGCGGGTTGACGATGGTGACATCATCTTGAAGAGCAGAGGATGGCGAGGCGAACGGCCGCCGGACAAAGTAGGAGAAACCCAGGGACACCCGGGCACACAATACTTACAAATAAAAAGTAAAACTTTTTATTTGTGCATACTGTATGCACAAATAAAAGGAGGATTTACCCCTATTTGCAAGTATTGGCATCTGCAGATGTTTGAAACACAACTCCCAGCAATTAAACATGCTGGGAGTTGTAGTTTCCAAACATCTTAAGTGGCAAATACTAGTAGGGGTTTAATTGTGGGATTTTTTTTCTACCCTCGGTTATACTCGGGTTAATCTCTTTTTTTCCTTTTTTGGGCCACGCCCCAAAGATAACTTCCATGCATTGCAAAAACCTGCCCCCAATGTGTGACATTCTACCAGATATTGTGGTCACCCCCCCACCCCTCCCACCCCCCAAACATTATGGTTGCCCCATACATCATGGCCACACCCCCAAACATCCCAGGCTGTTCCCGAATCATACCCACATACTCAACATCTGTTTCGTGCACCAAACATCACAGACACACCCCCAAACCCACACCCATGCCCCTAAATGGCACAGCCAGGCCACATTTGCAAACGTGTGGCCATGCCCCCAAATATCGTGACTAGCAAATGTCAGTACAAGCCTCTGGACACCACAACATCACAGACACGACCCAGGACTATCCACACTCTAGAATGCTGTGCCCCCACCACTGCAACATCGCAGACATGCCCCATCAAACCTATTCAAACCGGATGGTTGGTGGGTATGGACTATATGGAAATTACTGATTACCTGGACTAAGAAAAGACACACGTGCCAGATGTCACACACTCACAGACAGTTACAACTAAAAGAACAAAGACATCATGGCACTTTCAGTTTGGACCAGAAAATAACTTTATTGATTGGATCTAATAGTCAATATAAAGTGGTCCTGTGAGCAAGGATAAAGTGTATTATTAAAGTGCAAACAAGGTGACAACTGCTAACAAATGTGCAAAAAAATGAGATGCTTAATAAAAAACACAACAATGCTCAGACAGCGCAACAGAATGAAGCCTGGCGTTTAACACAAACAAAAGGCCGCAGTCACATGCTTCAAAAACTGACCCTGTCAGTCACTCAAGTGCCTGGATATTCAGTTGCAATCAACATGTTTCCAACGGCCAAATTACATATAGCATGTTCATGAGTAGGTCACCACAACATTTGCATATTTATGCCATGTGGAAAAGCTTATAACGTTGTATATAAGGTTTTACAATAAACATATGTAAAACTCATAACTATAAAATACATGACGTACATTACCAAACTGTGCACTTCTTTTTCTGTCTCTCCCATCTAAACACACACCCTGCACGTAAAAAATACTTTACCCACAAGAAAAAACTGCAAGTTTATTCTAAGCACTGAGCACTTTTGTATACTCTATGCACGGTGATGAAAGTGTTTATAAAGGGGTTAAAGGGTATGTCCACCCTTAAAAAATTTTCTCTCCAAGATTCCCCGTCCCCCGCCCCAACCGCTATGTTGGTATTATTAGAAAATGCCCCAAATTACTTCCCTTCCCTCTTGCCTCACCGCGCTGCCAGCGGCCTGCTTGCGAAGGAAATGCAAGCAGAGGGGGGGACCGGGCAGTCGCGTCTGTGATTGATGAGCGGCAGCCAATCACGGACGCGGCTGTCGAAGCTCAGGTGCGGCGGAAGGCAAGAGGGAAGGTAGTAAGTAATGTTTCGGGCATTTTCAAATATACTAACAAGCGGTTGGGGGGGGGGAACAGGGGCAATGTTTGCTAAAAAGGGATTACACTAGGGGGAGGGGAATCCTAATCGGGAGGGAGAGGGAGGGGGAGAAGGGCTGCAGTACGCATGCCAAACTTTTCCCGGAGGCCAGGTAGGAGGCCAGAGTCCTATATGGACTCTGCATCCTCCTGGTGGGCAGTTTTTGGGCTTGGGGGGGGGGGGACTACAGGGAGAACCTTATGGAGCTGGGATGTGAGGTGGGAAGGATAAACTACCTACATGATGGGGCAGTAGTGGGGGGGATTATAGTTTTGGGGGTGGCAATGCCCTTTAAAGTAGTAACCTAGGGGGGTGTTTGGGAAGGAGATTTTTTTACCTACTGTTAAAAGTGTGTTCACTAGTGAGACATCATAATCTGAGGACGGCTACATAGCCGAAATGCGTTGATTTGTCGTTGTAATAAATGTTGAAAGAAACCAATGAGTGAGCTATACTTTCTCCTATGTGTATACTGTAGCAGCACCAGGGTGCTGGAGTGCGTTAGCCCGATGAAATTGAAAACTATTATATATAAAGACAAATAGAAATTAGCACTCCATTCAGATAATTCAGTGCCCGGGTGCCATTTCAAACAGGTAAAACGCTATATCTACGTGTTCGCTCACAGAGCCGTCCTCAGGATATATCCTGAGGACGGCTCTGTGACCTGAAACGCATCAATATGATTTTATTGATTTTATTGATACTAATAAAAGTTACTTTTTAACTGTTGTTTCCAGACCCGTGAGTTCCTTAATGTTCATATTTTCACACCACATATATATATATATTACTAGCAAGGACGCTGAGCACTCCAAGGACGTAGATCAAATTGTTATTAAACACAAGTAGATCAAAACAAACCTACACAAGTAGATCAAAACGCGTTCCGTCATCAGCGCCACTACTCCGGGGCAAAACGCGTAGGTTTGTTTTGATCACTTGGTTAATAAAAAATTTGATAACACGTCCTGGAGTGCTCGGCGTCCCTTGCTAATATCCATATCCTTTGCTCAGCACCCAGGCAGTTGCATATTGACGGAGTGCTACGGATCTCTGGCTTCTTATATATATATATATATATATATATTATATATAATATAAGTAGAGAAGGATACGATTAGACCAGGAGTGCTCCTATCGTTTTTTATCATATATATATATATATATATATATATATAGATATATATATATATAGTATATAATTATATATATACATTTTGAGTGACAGGTCTTTTTTGTAAATGCAGCGATGTTAAAGATTTCTCAGGGATTTACAAACTGATTTAAAATCTGAAAAAAAGTAGTGGGGTTATGCGTATGTAAAATTAGATACCTTTAAAGGGCATGTCCACCCTTCTTAAATTTTTTCATATAATATCTCCCTGTCCCCCCAGCCCCAAGCGCTTATAGTTTTAAGTTCAGAAAGTGCCCCAAATATTACTTACCTAAATGTTTCAGAAATTGTGCTGGCAGACAGCAGAAGATCCTAGTAAGAGGTCAGGGATAGGGAACAATATATAAATTCTACTTCTAAAGTGACTGGTCTTTCCTGTAAATGCGTGTGAGTTTTAAATTATGATTTTTTCAGAATCTACAGCGTCAGATTTTAAAATCTGAAATTTTTTTGTCATTAATGGGGTCTTGTTGTATCTAAAGGGTTGGTGATATATTCTAAATCTGAGTAAAATAATTTGTATAATACTACATTTAGTCTGATATAGGAATACGGGTTTGAAAGTTACATATGCAATTGTAAGAACTAGCAGGGAGATTCAATAAAAGTTCTTAAAGTGGGGTGCTAATTTTGCCCCAACCAATTAGATCTTTTTAACATTTGAAAGCTAAGGATCTGATTGGTTGGGGCAAATTAGACCATTTTTAACGATAAGAACTTTTATTGAATAACTGTTGATTCTTAAATTATTAAGAAGGGCTTCCATGTTTTGCCAGTTACACATCTCTGCATGTACAAGGAGATTCAATAAAGTTCTTATCGGTTAAATGGTGCTAATTTTGCTCCAACCAATAGATCTTATTTAACATTTTTAAAAACTAATTCTGTGGGGTAGGGTGTTGCCAAATTAGCACATTTTAACGATAACCAGTTTTATTGGATAACCTTGGCAGTCTTTACAACATCTTGTGAGGAATGTGACCTATACCAGTATTCAGGTCTGTTAGCAGTATTTTTTATACGAGCCTTCAACACAAAAAATGGAAGCACGTGCAGTTATCTCCCAGCCCCTACTAAGAAACCAATGTGCTCATCAGGTCTTAGCAATTTTTTGCGGTCTTCTTTTATAAAAAAAAATTTTTTTAACTTCCATTCTTTTTGT
Organism: Hymenochirus boettgeri; assembly: GCA_019447015.1. Taxonomy (NCBI): domain Eukaryota; kingdom Metazoa; phylum Chordata; class Amphibia; order Anura; family Pipidae; genus Hymenochirus; species Hymenochirus boettgeri. Next base: position 42,432 of record JAACNH010002080.1, read on the forward strand.
AGGATAGAAAGTTTCTAACTGTTCCGATTTTCTATATACGGTTTTATTATTAGGTGGGATGAGGCCTATGCTCTGCTTGAAAGAGTACATGAGGATTTTTTAATGAAATACAAGGGAATGGTATTAATTGTCAGGGGCAGGTATAGAGGACAGAAAGTATCTGTGCTGTAATATAAATGGATAGTGTTTAGCCTCTAGGATTCAAGGATTGCAGCTTCCTTGATTGATCTGTTGGGCACTAGAAAGCAGTAAATGTTACTGCATACGCATAGACGTCCACCAAAAACAAGAGGTAAATTAGGTGCAGACACCCTAGACCAAGGTTAATTCATAAATCACAAGAAGGTAGTCACTTCAACCAGGACGATTTCACAAACAGCATGAATTGATTAAAACACCAATTATATTCCATGATACAAAAAAACGCTCACGCCTGGCGGTTCAATGCGCTTGAAAACGTTCATCACTTTCATCAGGAGAACCGACACGCGTCAGTTGTTGTTAGTTTGGAAGCGCTCTGAGAACATACGAGCTACCTTTATAATTCAGGGGACTGTATCAGATTGGGGATTACCTTTGTGAGCCAAGCCGGGAGACTTCCAAGTAGGAAGCACTAGGGATTGGGGCGATGTTCCTCAGTCCAATTCACTTTCCATGACACGTGGCGTAACACCTCCACGCCACCCCGCAAACCGCGCTCGGGGGTGCATTGTGTGTAGGGGGGCCGGCGGTTAGTAGGCCCGCCAACAAGCCCAACAATCCCTGACAGTATTCACCCTTTTCGAAGCGTGATCGCGCGTTGCAAAAACAAAAACATACGCGCGATCAGCTCTTTAAAACCGGAAACTTGAAACTGGAAGTTGGTCCCGGTTTTAAAGAGCTGTTCAGCACTTTAAAAAAGTCGTGAATACTGCAGGGCCTGCGTGGAGCGGAGTCAGGGGCCCGGGTCAGGGAGCCCGGGGCCCTTAGGTACGCCCCTGCTTTTGACTTTACGCTGTTATATGGAAATTGGAAGTTTTTTTTGACTAAAGTTTGGGAATTTTTTTTAGAGTAGGTTTTTTGGATATTAAAGATTTAGAACTGTAAGCCCGTGGGGTGGTGGTTGAGTTGTGGTAATTCAACTTGTCTGAATTATTAAAGGGAGTCCCACCCTTGATAAACTTTTAGCATATAACAGACCCCTATAACTTCCCCAGCCCCAACCAGTATAAAATGAAATTAAGAAAGTAGCCCAATGTTTACTTCCTTCCTCTCTCTCCCCGCCTGCTTCCTCCCACGCCTGCCGGCCTTCTGCTTGCAAGACACTGCCAGAGGGGGCGGGGACCGGCAGGCCGCGTCGTGAGTTGGCTGAGAGGCAGCACACACACGGACGCGGCTGCCGGGCTTTCAGAATGGCCGGGGGGAGAGAGGGAAGGTCAGTAGAGTTTGGGGGGTCTTTCTTAAAATTTTTTTTAGCGGTTGGGGCGGTGGGGAAGAGATATCCTATTAATGCTAAAATTTTCATACTAATATGGGCAGAGGGTGGTTTTTATGGTAGGGGAAGGGATTGCAAAACGGGACGGGGGAGAAGGGTCTGCAGTACGATGCAAATTCTCCGGGAGGCCAGCGAGGAGGCAGAGTAGTCCTATATAGACTCTGCTATTCTCCTGGTGGGCAGTTTTTAGGACTTTGGGGGGGACTACAGGATGAACCTGGGAGCTGGCGAGTGATGTGAGGTGGTAAGGATTTTTTTATTACACTCCTGGTGGGGCCACGAGGAGGGGGGGGGAGGATGATGAGGGAGTAGGAGGAGGAGGAGGAGGAGAGGGAGAGAAGGAGGATAGTGGAAGATGAGGACATAGGATGATAAGATGAGGAGGATAGAATGAGATTGAGGAGGGAGGAGAAAAGGAGTGGGGGAGAGTAGGTATAGCATGAAGGAGGTAGAGAGGGGAGAGTAGGGGAGGAAAGGAGGGAGTGGATGGAGGGATAGAGGGGGGAGATGTAGGTAGATGAGTAGGGCAGGAGGGAGGTGGAAATGGGAGGAGGAGGAGTAGAAAAGGGGAGGAATTATAAAAAGTAATTAAGTAGGAGGGGATACGAGGAGGAGAGTGAATGTAGGGAGAGGGAGGGGAGTAGGGGGGAAGAGGATGATGAGAGTAGGAGAGCGAGAGGAGGGAGGGAGAGGAGGATGGGGAGGAGAAAGATGGATAGAGATTAAGTGAGGAGGAGTTTGTTAAGGATTGAGGTAGGATGTAGGATGGAGTAGAGGGTTATAGGAGTATAATGGGAGGAGATGGAAGGGAGGAGGAGAGGAGGTGATGTTAAGGAGGTGAATTTATGATGGAGTAGTATAGGGGAGTCTTATATGTAGATAGGATGGAAGGAGGAGTGATGATTGAAGAAGTGAGAGGATTATGGATGAGTGAGGGATTTGATAGTAAGAGTATGGAGTTGTGAAGGAAGGATGTGTATAGAGGAGTAGTAATGAATTATAATATGATGAATATTAATTATTATATGTAAGAGGGAGGAAGAAGAGGAGATTAGGTTGATGATTAGGGGAGATGGAAGAGAGTATAATTAAATGGTAGGAGTAGTGAGGATGGAGATTGGGATAAAATTTTATAGTGATGGAGGGATGATGAAGAGAATTAGTTATATTAAATATATTAAGTTATTATTCATTATATATTATATTTAATTATAGGTTTTGGGGGTTTGGAAACATGCCCTTTAAATAAATTTATAAATAGTACAGCAGTCACGGCAAAGATTGAACAAAGCTTTTGATCTTTGTGAAATTGCTCTGACTATTGGAACATAGTTACATGGGGGACCAGTGTAATAGTAATAGGGTGAATAAGACATAGGTCCATCAAGTCAAAACTTTTTCACCCTCCCTTTTTAACCATACCTTACAAGTTGATCCAAATAGGAGGCAAAAAAAAATCTAAAATGGGGGGAAAATTCATCCTGGACTCCACAATGCAATATCGGAAAGTATCCCTGGATCAACAATGTTATCTGTTGACTTTATTTACAATTAAAATGCAATTTTAATGCCTTAAAACTCCCCTAGACCTAGTAATAGTACCTAGGTGAGGACCTAAACTCCTGGTCCTTCATCCACTTGGTTCTTTGCCTGTATCTACAAGATTTGCACTAGAAAATCGTTCTGGTATCTGACCAATGGAAAAAATGCGCTTCTGCTAATAAAGTCACAAAGGATTTTTACCTCCTGTGTGACTGGTTTGTTGAAAATGTCAGGGGGTAATTTTGTTAGTTTATGGCCAACTTAAGACCAGAATGAAAATTTACTAAAAGAAACAAGCCCTTCTGTTAATTTCTCCTAAAGTTTTTTAAAAAAAGTTTTAAAAAAGAAATTTCCACACGTTTGCTTATCCTGTGAGAAAGGGCTAAAAAAGTGTTATGAAGAGTTTCGACCCAGCAGAAGGAGGACACAATAACGATGGGGATCAAAGAAAAGGAAACATACAACCCACAAGGAAAATAACCACAGGTCAATCAATCGCCATATAGTCATGATTTTTCAGTGAGGTGGGGGGTCATTAGAAAATTCCTGTACAAGATGAAAATTACAGGAGGAGAGAAAAAATACATAAATGTTGCACAACCCTTCAGTACAGTTTTTATTAACATTTCAAGGCTCTTAAACTCTCAGTTCCATGGTACAGGAGGAATTGTTGTTCCACACATTGGTGTTTTAGCTTTAAGGAGAAGGATAGTCTTCTGATAAATATGAAGTTTTATGTTTGATCCTGTGCAATGAGGACTTAAAACCATTCCATTTAATGGGCCTTCTTCACTTCACATTTCTCTATGGCTCTGTTGATGCTAGTGATCTAAGACCCATTTAACTCTACAGGGACAGTTGCAACATGAAGAGTTAATGATTCGGAGCGCGGGCATCACAATTTTGGTGCGATTTGATATGAGCTCCGTAGGGCAAAGCGCACGTGCAGCAGACACAAACCACTAGTTAAAACGCGCGATTAATTTTGGCATTCAGCCTTTGTGTAGAGCCTAATGGGGAGAAGCCCTAGAGGGTAACACCTAAGATTCATCTCTATACAGAGTGCTTGGGATACCTTGAGCTGCTACTGGAGCAGAGAAATTAGAAACTGCATTTCGAATGTTAAAAAATCTATAGCAGTACCCTTACAGGGAATAACTAACATTAATGCTCATTAGACTTTCATGCTCTTTTAACTTTTCCTCATTGATGTTTGCTTACTTTCTTTTCTCACGTCATTCGGGAGCTGCCCCCCCTATCACTTTTTCCCAGTCCTCACAATACGAGGTTCTATGTTTATACCCCCCCTTGACAATTCGCTATTCCCCGTCTCTGTCTCGTGCTTACCTCATAAGCTTATGTGTTGGTTTTGATTGTCCCCGTTCCTCTCTTCATCCCTCTTTTCACGAATCTCATTCTATGTGCTCGACATTGAGAAACTCTAAGGAAATGCTATCTAACCACCTTGTCTACCGTAACATCCAATGAACCCAACTATATCCAATATTATAACCATGACAATAACAATGGCTATAACCATGACTATAATTATGTCAACAACCGTAAATATAGCCATGACTATAACCGTGGCTACAGTATAACCGTACCTATAACCATAATAACCGTACCTATAACTGTAATATTAACCGTGACTACTCTATAGCCATGGCTACTCTATAGACGTGACTATAACCATGAGTATAACTTCCCTCTCCATGGCTGGTTTCCATATCAGTACTGTTTGGATTATTGCAGTGTTCTGGGCTCCCCTGGGGAAGGAGTAAAACATCGACAGAAAGACGAACAGAGGAAGGAGAAGAAAGATTCCAACTCAAAATAAAGATGAAAATTTACAACTTCACTTCCTCTCTTATCCTTCTACTAATGTGTAAGTTTATAACATTAAATGGCAACCTGGTGATGGACAGTTATAGAGATAGGTAGGTAGATAGATAGATATAGATAGATAGAGATAGATAGATAGATAGATAGATAGATAGATAGATAGATAGATAGATAGATAGCAGATAGATAGATAGATAGATAGA
>JAACNH010002082.1:0-47423 GCA_019447015.1 Hymenochirus boettgeri
GGGCAGCTATACAAATGTTTGGATTATTATAATAACCATATAATATTATTAGGGTATTATATGGTTATTATATTACTAGGTTATTCTATAGGGTATTATATTACTAGGGTATTATATTACTAGGTTATTATAATAACCCAATCATTTGTATAGCTGATCAGATCAAGTGGCAATGACATCAGATCAAGTGGCAATGACATGTCAGGTTAGGGGAATGGGGCATCCATAGAATTATCTTTAAAATATAAATAAACATTTTTTTTAAAATGCTAATATGAAAGCTTTTCTCCCCAGAACATGTATACACTGTAAGATTATTTTCTAGTAATTTGCACTTCTAATGGTGGCCGTAGATTATAAAATACGATCGTACGATTATCGTACGAACGTCACTATCTTACGATAATTGTACAAAAAACAACGTCCACTGGAAGACAGTTCCATAGCTTTACCGTTCTCACAGTGACAAACCCTTTCCCAACTCTACTTTATGTATCAATACCAGTAACTTGTAACATTCCTTGTTTTAACCTACTGGTACTTTATATAACTGGGTCCTAACCTACTGGTACTTGCCTTTTTGGCTACATGAGCTGACAGCTTCTCCTGTGTGGCCTGGATGCTTGAAGCTGACTCTCTAGTTTAAAGTACTTTACTCAAACCAGCACATGACCTAACTCTGGGTGGAGTACAATTACCCAGAAGGCTTGGTCAAACCTTCAATGCAACACACAATATATAGAGAATTGGGCTGTTATACATCCATATTAAAGTGCAACTAGAGACAATGTGTGTTATAAAGTGTCTAGTGACCAGACTGTAAGGATTAAACCCTAACTGGTTGGATTTTGTTTTACAGATGCGTACTTCGGAGAGGCAACCGATATTTGTATTAAAAAAAAGGGTGTTTGTACCATGGTTTGTATAGGCGAAAAAAAGGATGGATCATGTACATGGACCCCAAGCTGCTGTGTTCATTACTAGTGACAATGCTGTGTTTAACTTTATCATAATAAAGAACCAATAATAAGCATCCTAACAATGTGTGCGTTTATTTATTTTTATTTACAAACCATACAGATGAGTGAAACTTCAATTATGAGATCGTTAAAGAAATCTAAGCCAAGCTGAGATCACTCGGCTCACTTGATGTTCCACCAAATTTGCTTTAGTAAAAATACACTTTTTTTCTGGTCATGTAATTGCAGCAGACAGACACCAGGGGGCATAACAAAACACTGTTTCTATAGTCAGTCAATGTTCCCCAAATATAATAGCGTCTATTTCTTTACCATCCTACCTTCTGTAGCTGTGAAATGTTACATTCCACTGTGCAAGTATTTATCCACAATCACAATTAGGTTTTTGCACTTCTTTTTGTTAAAAAGGAAAAATATTAAAAATAAAAAAAAAATTATTATTCCTAAAAGCTCTGATTTGTCCGAATGCAACATTACCAGGTAATTTAGATGTAGGTCATTTCTAGTAGTGTCAGGGAAATGCAAAGAGTCAGCACTACTTTCTCTTATCCCAGGAACTAAAGGTTGTACACTTTGGAGCTTTTATCCAGGGATATCTAACTGGTGTCTCGTTATTTGTTTAAAAACTACAACTGCCAGCATTCCTCTTTAAAGGGCAAGTCAACCTCTAGATCCAAATTTGACCACACTGTATGGGACCTTTACTGTCTGTTCTCACTGTATGGGACCATTACTGTCTGTTCTCACTGTATGGGTCCGTTACTGTCTGTTCTCACTGTATGGGACCTTTACTGTCTGTTCTCACTGTATGGGACCATTACTGTCTGTTCTCACTGTATGGGACCTTTACTGTCTGTTCTCACTGTATGGGTCCATTACTGTCTGTTCTCACTGTATGGGTCCGTTACTGTCTGTTCTCACTGTATGGGACCTTTACTGTCTGTTCTCACTGTATGGGACCATTACTGTCTGTTCTCACTGTATGGGACCTTTACTGTCTGTTCTCACTGTATGGGACCTTTACCGTCTGTTCTCACTGTATGGGACCTTTACCGTCTGTTCTCACTGTATGGGACCATTACTGTCTGATCTCACTGTATGGGACCTTTACCGTCTGTTCTCACTGTATGGGACCTTTACCGTCTGTTCTCACTGTATGGGACCATTACTGTCTGATCTCACTGTATGGGACCATTACTGTCTGTTTTCACTGTATGAGTGGTAGATTGCGCAACCAAACATATATTTTGCTGCAGATGTTATTTTTTTTATATATTTTCTTTACTAAATGTGTTAGATATTGTTAAAAGGTATTTCATACGGTTAAATTAGCTTTAGATAGTTTGTTAGGTTAGGCTAGGTTAGCCTGGTTAGGTAAGTTAGGGCCCTATTAAAAGAGTCTACCTTGATGTGGAGGCTTCTTTGGGCAAAATTCTTTATTCTTCTGGAATTATGGTGTGGATAAATGTCTATTTAAAGAAACTAATGCCAAGTTCAAAATGACAAAATGGCTAGCCACGCACTCACCCACAAAGCCATGGCCACACACACGCTGGCGGCACGCTAAGCGTGTCACATATAGGTGGCAATCAGAGTTTGGCTCAGGCGGCAAAAACCCTAAAAACGAAATACCCTGTTGGTATGATGATGTGGGGGGTGTTCTTTAGGGGATGGAGATTTAGATACTGTTGTTTGGAAGTGTTTCTGGTCAATAAAGCTGCCTTAGGGTTCACTATGGACCTAATGTGCCTTTTATACATGTGGATGTGCCTCATTACAGGGACTTTTCTCCCTTCTACTCTCTGTCTAGTAGGGGATGATGGGTATTTTTTTGTCAATCTTGCCACAATGCGCAGTTTAAACTAAATAACACCTTTGGATAATCTACGACCCTATACAGTATCCAGATGAACATGCTAGGTTCATACTTATTAGTAATTACCACAGCAAGTTCCAGCTTTACAGTCACTATGGGGTTAGGACTTGGTAGCACGAAATATGGGTCATTTAAGGCAGTAGGAGTCAAAAACCATAAAAATGTGTCCTCACTTCCAAATACCACCTACCGGCCAGGTATAATCCATGAAGTCTAAGTGGTATTAACCTGCAGATCTGAGAACAGACCCAGGCAATCCTGTCACACTGAGCAGTTAAATCTAAACACCACCATTGGGCAACCTGAGACCCTATACAGGATCCAGATTAACATGTTCTTACTACAGTGGTCGGTAAAAGTATTCGGCCCACTTGAAGTTTTCCACATTTTGTCACTGCCACAAACATGAATGGATTTGATTGGAATTCCACGTGAAAGACCAATACAAAGTGATGTACACGTGAGAAGTGGGACGGAAATCATACATGATTCCAAACATGTTAAACAAATCAATAACTGCAAAGTGGGGTGTGCGTAATTATTCAGCCCCCTTTGGTCTGAGTGCAGTCAGTTGCCCATAGACATTGCCTGATGAGTGCTAATGACTAAATAGAGTGCACCTGTGTGTAATCTAATGTCAGTACAAATACAGCTGCTCTGTGACGGCCTCAGAGGTTGTCTAAGGGAATCTTGGGAGCAACGACACCATGAAGTCCAAAGATCACACCAGACAGGTAAGGGATAAAGTCATTGAGAAATCCTTGACACCTCTCTTGAACCAGTCACGTTCCTTTGCCAATATGTTAATATTACAATCTTCAAAGGTATGTCCTTTATCCTTAAGATGCAGGTACACGGCTGAGTCCTGACCCGAGGAATTGGCTCTTCTGTGCTGGGCCATACGTTGATGCAGTTGCTGTTTGGTCTCCCCCACATACAAATCAGAGCGCCATTGAAAAAGCTATGTAGCGAAACGCGTTTGGGTGCTAGATACCCCCCGGCCGCTATCCCATACTATGTTATTGTGATACCTTGTGTTAGGAGTTCGGGGATACGTTATCTTTCTGAGACTGGTTCCGTGCACGGACTATTGGACTGAGACCTTATGACTGATAAGTATAGTTCTCCTTTCACTGCACTGATTTGATATTGATTGATCTGGGAGGTGGTTTAAGTACAGGGGGTTTTCCACAGGGATTCATTTTAGTGTTATGAAAATAATATTGATTACTGCTATCTACTTTGATTATTGTGATTATGTGATTTAGTTACTTTATATGATCAGTTGTTGATCTTTTTTACTACTTGTAATAATAAAGATATATGTTTTTAGCCCTTGATATCCTCTACACGTCTTAGTGTTTTTTCTTTGATATATTATCTGGATAGGCTTTTTTTACCAATTAGGGACAACCTTTTTTTGTTGTTACACATACAAATCAGAGCATTCTTCACTGCACTGCACTGCGTATATGATGTCACTCTTCACTGCACTGCGTATATGATGTCGCTTTTCTTGTGTTTCAGTGTTGGGTCTTTCGGACGTACCAATTGCTGCCTCAGTGTGTTGTTCGGTTTAAAGCAGACAGGTATACGATGTTTTTTGAAAATTCTTGTTAATTTCTCGGAGACCCCTGCTACATATGGGATGACCATGTTCTTCCTCCTGTCTTGCTTTTCCCCTTCACTGTTGGTATTCGTGTTCTTTTCTTTCCTTCTACTTCTTTTGACAAAGGCCCAGTCTGGATATCCACAAGTTTTAAGGGCTCCTCTGAGATGTTTCATTTCTTTAGCCTTCGCCTCTGTGCTAGTGGGGATGTTCTCGGCTCTGTGTTGCAAGGTTCTGATGACACCAGCTTGTGATCTAAAGGGTGGTGTGCTATGGGATCTCCATTTTCACCCATGGTGGCCAACCTTTAAATGGAGGAGGTAGGAAAACAGGTGCTTAATACCTTTAAGGGCATAGCATCCAGCCACTGGTTCAGATATGTGGATGACACCTGGGTTAAAATCCACCAGAAGGAAGTACAAGCTTTCACAGAACACAGGTGATTTGTGAGCGTTGACCCCTAGTACTCACAGGATAATTTAATAAATTACCCACAAGCCACAGCTAAGGGAGAGGGTGAGATTTAGATGTGAATGTTCTCTGTCTATTGGAACAATGTTGTCTAGAGACTTTCGGGGAGATCCAATATCCCACGCCGCGTTACTTACCTTAGCCCGATCCCGCGATACAATAACTGACGTAAACGAGATTATGTCAGTTATTGCATCGCGGGATCGGGCTAAGGTAAGGAGCGCGAACTTAACGCTCCACAGCCTTTACCGTTAAGTTTCGCGCTACGAGGTAGCGCAAACCTTACCGGCAGGGGTTTTGGATCGTTAGCACAGCGCTGTTTCCAAAAACATTTGTAAATGGCGCTGTACTCTAAATTCCGTCTAAAACCCACGTTAACCCGAATTTTTTTCGGGTTAACGCGGGTTTTAGACGGAAAAGCCTTATATTGAATCTCCCCCTTAATTTCCCATTTATTTAAATATCATAGATATACCATAACCTGGATGAATGAGACTCTTCACAAACCACGAGTCAAGTATTTATTTTTTAATTTCTTTTGCTTGGTTCAGATTAAACAAAGAAAACATCCATTGTTATGATGTTTATTATTGTATCTGTATGATGAAGAAAATAAACCATCATCCAGCAGTTTTACTGGCAACAGTTTATCCATCCACAAGGTCCTAGTACAATCCCCGGGCATGTAGAGGCACAGTATCCTCCTCTAATTCTTGCGTTGGTTGACAAATCGTAACACTGCAAAAAAAAAAAAGGGAAATTATTAACTTTGTGAATGTTGAGAAATGTAATTTAAATTAACACAACAAAGTAATAAAACACACACATGGCAATTATTTTACTGTCACATTAAATCTATTCCACAACCATACCACTCAAGATATATATATATATATATATATATATATATATATTATATTATAGATATATATATATATATATATATATATAGTCACTGTATGCATTTGTGTGTGTATGTGGGTGTGTATGTGTGTATGTATGTATGTATGTGTGTATGTATGTATGTTTGAATGTATCAAAAAACTTCCAAACGGCTGGGATAATTTTCATGAGACTTGGTACACTTATGTATAAGGACCTGGGGAAAAGCATAGGCTACTTTACAACTTTTATAAATGCCTCCGTACCCCCTATTTTCAACATTTTATTTTTAAGTTATTTAACCTGTGTGCTGCCATCTGGTGGTGAATCGAGTGAATCAAGTTGATTGCACACCTTCCAAATATCACAGATGGTACAATGCTTTACTTCATTTTGTTCTGTTGTTGCTGTGATAGGAGGATAGAGCTGTCAATCATGAGGAGTAGCAGACCATGTGATGTAACAATGTCGTCTGACCACACACTCAGTCACCTCCTCTCGCTTGTGGTTTGCCCAGAGTCAAGATTGAGAGGTAAACTGACCAATCCAAGATAAATCTCTTGTATTAGGGGTTGGGCAGGCTGCAGGCAGCTACTCATGGAGATCACCGTTTTCAGCAGTCTGGTGCAGAGTTTAGAGTAGGGAAATGTGTAGTTTCCCATTGCAGGGTGCTGACTAATTTGCTCCAGAGACTGTCAGCCTTATGAATGCAATAAATGGTGCCAGTGGTTCTTGAACTTATACAGTATCTTATTTATTAACAGAACAATATTAATAAGTCATTGTAATTAGCACAATAGAGGTGACATAGCATGGCACAGATATCATATAAATACTCACAAACCAGAGAGATAAATAACAATCAGCTTGTTAGTGCCACCCCAGCTCTCAGGTCACTGTAGTGGAATCTTCTACCCCTATGTCTGGCACTATGTCCCTATTATTGGGTGGGATACCCAGGACTCTAGTCCTTACTAAATCTCCTTGTTGGAGCTCAGGCTGCTCACTAGCTACCCTACTCCTATCTATCACTCCTGGAGTGATCTATAATAGAATCTAACTTCACATTAACTGGGCCTACCTGTTATCTAAGGTCCCAGGCTTCTCTGGGGAAACTCCAAGTCAATGAGAGGCTGTGCACATAGTTGTTCTCCCTTTTATACTTTTACACAGCGGCTCTTATTGGCCAAATCAGGTAGAACATGAAGATTAAAGGGTAACCATTTTACAGTTCCTTACACAGCTATAAAAGGTATATATGCAGCACAAGGTGATAAATTATATTTTACTTAAAGGGCATCTATAGTTGGAAAATGAAGTTTTTTTTCTTTCTTTCCATGTGTTCTATAATTCCCCACAACCCCCAGAGTGTCTTCACTTTTTTCAGATTCCCTCTCTGTCCTGGGATACACCAGTTAGAAGAATACGTGATTGCATTCCTCTACTCCTACTTGGACTGTCAATCAAATCCCTGTGACGTGATCCCCCTCCCTGCTCTGTAATAAGCATAGAGATAAGAGCATTAGCGGGGGGAGAGAGGTAGCTTTGATGGTAGATATAAGGCTGCACTTGACCCCCCTTCTTAATAGCTTTCACTGATTGATGATGGGTCACAAAGAGAGAGATCGTAAACTGTACTGTTCTCCTTCTTCCGTGTCTCCAGGACAGCTTGCTTTCTATTGGCCACTGTGCGTGGGTGTGTTTTTCAGGATGTTGAACTTTTAACTCCTACTGCACATAAAAAGCTTGTCGGTTAGCCGGAGCTAAGACATGGAGGAGGTAACAGAGGGGAGGGAGAAGGGGGGAGTGCTGCACATAGATCTGACACCATGGTTAAACAAAGTCACTGACAGAGATAGGATTAAGGCAGCACAGAGTACATGACTTTAACTTTGCAAAGGGGCAATGTGTTTTTTTCACTAGATGCCCTTTAAATGAATACAAAAAGAGCTGTGAATGGGATGACACTGCCACACTTCAATACAACTGCACTGTAAGGGTTCATTTTACTTCACTCCTTGGGTCCCCTACGAAACACCAGTATTAAAGGCCACGTACACACTCTTTTTACTCATCTTTTATTTCCATGTGTTGTTGTTGTAAGCAAACATTTTATGTGTCCTCTGAAATGTGTTTTCTGGGGGACATTGTGTGTCAATAATTTAATTTGTTTCATTACAGAAAAAATAAATTAATGTGAGATGTTGTACCCAATTATTAAAGAGGAAGTTGTTGAAGCACTTGCTAAATAGGAAGATGATATGATACACTCTAAAGGTTGAGTTACAGTAAAAGGTTACTCGCTAAAGGGGGAGTTGATGCAATACATTCTAAAGGGTAAATAGACACAATATGTGATGAAAGGGAAATTGATGCTATACTTTCTAAAGGGTAAATAGATGTGATACTTGCTAAAGGGGAAATAAATGTTTGAAGTTGGTGCAATACTTACTAATGTGGAAGTTGTTGCGATATGCCTTAAAGGGGAAGTTGATGTGATAGACACTAAAGGGGAAGTTGATGCGATATTCCTTAAAGGGTCAGTTGGTGTGACACATGTTAAAAGGGTAGTTGATGTGATATGCGTTAAAAGGGAAGTTGGTGTGATATGCATTAAATTTGGTGACACATGCTTAAAAGGGGAAGTTAGTATGATACGCATTAAAGGGGTAGTTGATGTGATATATGTTAAAGGGAAAGTTAGTGTGATATTTGTTAAAGGGGAAGATGATGTAATACACGTTAATGTATATCATATCAACTTCTCCTTTAACAATGGGGTACAACATCTCGCAATAATTTATTTTTTAGGTAAATAAAAACATGTTATTTGCCCCCAAATTTGGACATTTTGCAATATCCCCTTATTGTACAACAATAACCTCCTACATTTAAAAGTAATGCAGTCAATGAAAATTAATTATTGACGCACAATGAAGACAATAGGGACCATGATCAAGGGTGATAAATCAAAAGGTAATTAGGAGAGTAAAACTGGTTATCTAGTAAAAAGGAGGGCACATACCCCTTGATGAATTATATTTGGTGTAATTAAAGGTAACACCTTTACCCATCCTACAACACAAAAACAATTCCAGATAAGGCGACTCTAGATACGTGGTATATGTATTAGTATGCCCATGTTCGAAAAATATCACACTACCGGTACCTAAACATTTCTGTGAGATGAAACATGATCATGGGCAATTAATGGTCATGTCAAAATCGATGCAAGAACAGAGGGTAACAGACAATTATTACTTAAACAGAGAGAGGTGTGGTGGGTACAGAGACTGAGGTCCGTCACCTACAGGGATACAGGCGCATGTGTTAAAGCCTTTTTTACTTGCTACTTGTGCTGCTGTAATTTCCTATTGACTCTATTGTCACTTTATACAGCTTTGCACACAATATATATTTTCTAAGGAGTGGGAACTTTCGTATATATAAATATATATCTCAGGGTTAATGGCCACAAGTATCAAGTATCATGGCCGAAATGTGTAGGTAAAACAGACCTACCTAGGAATAAATATTCCTTTTAAAGGGGTGCTCCGTAGATTACGCTGTGCTGATGTCTATGTGAGGATGGTAGCTCCCGGGCAGTACAGACAGGTAAATATGGAGCACTCCACGGGACTCCACTTCGGTTAGCACCCAGGTAAGTAAAGTAGAAGAGCCGAGTGTGAGTGGAGCTGGTTATATATATATATATCATGCAGCTCACCTTTATTCTAAATTGATTGGTGCAAATGGGGCTAGGCTTTATAAACACAATATAAGAATCCCCAGCACTCAACAGCATATGTACATAGGAATTAAACCTATCCAGGTTACAAAAAAGTCACATTCAGATTAAAAATGGATACCTTTGGTTACATTGTTTGTACAAACATGCTTAAAGAATTGTTACTAGTACACATTTGGGTGTATTACGTAACAACAGTGAGCCTGCTAAGGCTGATGTACAACTGGAGGAAATGTGTGAGAAGTTTTCCTCCAGGGGCTATTGCTCTGCATTTATCAATGAGCAACTACAAAGAGCTAAGTTGGAGTATGGAGAGAGGGGTCAATATGTTAACAAAGTCCCAGCTAAGTCATGATATTGTCAACTTGTGTACTACTTGTAATCCGCTTAGTGCGAATATTAGGGATAGTACCTTGAAACATTGGGACATTGTTAAACATGATAAGCCACTGTCCTTTCAAAATACAAGAGTTCGGAATACGTTCAGAAGGGCTCGTAATCTGGCCAATCATTTGGTTTGCACTGATGTGTGTAAACTTAAAATGTGTACGATCAACAGTTCTTTGTGCTTACCCAAAAATGGTTGCGATAGGTGCCCGAATTGTATTACATGCCATGCTATGTTAGCTGGCAAAGACTTTGCACATCCGCACAGTGGGAAACGTATTCCGATTAAACAGCGTTTTAGCTGTAGTAGTAAAGGCATGATTTATTTTCTCACGTGCCCTTGTGGATTATTTTATATTGGAAAAACTATGACTATGTTCAAAGAAAGGATGGATAACCACCGTGCGCCTATCAGGCAATCATTAGCATCATCAGTGGGGCCATCCATAGCTTCCAAATTTGGAGACCTATCAGTCGCTAGACATTTCAAAAAATTGGGACATTCCCTGACCAGTCTGAAATGTCTGATTATTGATGGACTGACAAACAGACAAAAGGTTAAATATGGATAGGGATAGAGTCCTTTTACAAAAAGAAACCAGGTGGATTCATTATCTGGACACACAACCCCCTAGACTCGAGGATTGAATGAGCAACTACTGCTACATTGTTATCCTTAGTGTCTGTTTGTGTCAGTCTTGGAGACTGCTATGAGAAGTGGCTGTTATTTTGTTTCTTTCTTATCTATATACACTGAGTATTTTCTCACTCTTGAAATAGTATCAGTTGTTGAATCATATGTCCTGTGCTTGATCTCTGTTGTTTAAACTATATTAGTAACTTACTATGTCTACATTGCTACGTGTCTATATAGTTTACTATTTCTTTGTTTTTAAGCTCTGACTTTATTATTCATGACCTAGGCGTGTCTACTAATTAGTAGTGCGCTTAAAAGGTGATTACCATGTGTGATGTAATAACCTGAAGATATCAATTAAAGATTAAATTTTTCTAGTGAAGTCCAGAGAGGGCAGACACTTATTTTTCGTGTTATTTTCCTTTGGAATTTGCACCAGGGCCTTGTTATATTTGAAATGGTGTGCTAACCTTTTTCTGATTTATATATATATATATATATATTACAATACATTAGAAACGCCATACTTTCTGTAGTATAAAAGATTTTAGCCAAAATATTTCTAAGCCTGCCACTGCGTCAAGGTAAACTCTTTCAGCAGGGCCCTAACTAACCTAACATCATATCTGTTACTAGGGGAAATTTTTGTTTTTTCCTTGACCGGTCAAAAATCCCACCACTGCCTGTCTGCCACCTTTCTTCTTCAGTACAGCGGTGAGACAAATGTCTCACTCTGCCTAATAGTAGAAGTGACCCTGCAGTTGATCCAGAGGAAGGCAAAAAAACAGCTAATAAAGGGAGGGGGATTCCTTCCTGACACCAAATGGTAATCAGAAAGTATCCCTGGATCAACCAGAACTACAGTATATGTATCAATACCAGTAATTCTCAATATTATATAGTATCACTGTACCAACCAGAACTACAGTATATGTATTAATACCAACAATTCTCAATATTATAGAGTATCAATACCAGTAATTCTCAATATTATATAGTATCCCTGTACCAACCAGAACTACAGTATATGTATTAATACCAGTAATTCTCAATATTATATAGTATCCCTGTACCAACCAGAACTACAGTATATGTATTAATACCAGTAACTTTAAATATTATATAGTATCCCCGTACCATCCAGAACTGCAGTATATGTATTGATACCAGTAATTCTCAATATTATATAGTATCCCTGTACCAACCAGAACTACAGTATATGTATTAATACCAGTAATTCTCAATATTATATAGTATCCATGTACCAACCAGAACTACAGTATATGTATTAATAACAGTAATTCTCAATATTATATAGTATCCCCGTACCAAACAGAACTACAGTATATGTATTAATACCAGTAATTCTCAATATTATATAGTATCCCCGTACCAACCGGAACTACAGTATATGTATTAATACCAGTAATTCTCAATATTATATAGTATCCCTGTACCAACCGGAACAACAGTATATGTATTAATACCAGTAATTCTCGATATTAAAAAGTATCCCCGTACCAACCGGAACTACAGTATATGTATTAATACCAGTAATTCTCAATATTATATAGTAACATAGTAACATAGTAATTAAGGTTGAATAAAGACATACGTCCATCAAGTCCAACCAATTTACCCTCTAATTTTTTTTTTTTTTAACCCTACCTAACAGTTGATCCAGAGGAAGGCAAAAAAAAAAACAGCTAAAAAGGGGGGGAAATTCCTTCCTTACTCCAAACGGCAATTGTAGTATCCCTGGATCAACCAGAGAATATCAGTGAATATCCCTGGATTCTCAATATAATATAGTATCCCCGTACCAACCAGAACTACAGTATATGCATTAATACCAGTGACTTTAAATATTATATAGTATCCCCGTACCATCCAGAACTGCAGTATATGTATTGATACCAGTAATTCTCAATATTATATAGTATCCATGTACCAACCAGAACTACAGTATATGTATTAATAACAGTAATTCTCAATATTATATAGTATCCCCGTACCAACCAGAACTACAGTATATGTATTAATACCAGTAATTCTCAATATTATATAGTATCCCCGTACCAACCGGAACTACAGTATATGTATTAATACCAGTAATTCTCAATATTATATAGTATCCCTTTACCAACCAGAACAACAGTATATGTATTAATACCAGTAATTCTCAATATTATATAGTATCCCCATACCAACCGGAACTACAGTATATGTATTAATACCAGTAATTCTCAATATTATAAAGTAACATAGTAACATAGTAATTAAGGTTGAATAAAGACATACGTCCATCAAGTCCAACCTATTCACCCTCTGATTTTTTTTTTTTTTTTTAACCCTACCTAACAGTTGATCCAGAGGAAGGCAAAAAAAAAACAGCTAAAAAGGGGGAAAAATTCCTTCCTTACTCCAAACGGCAATTGGAGTATCCCTGGATCAACCAGAGAATATCAGAGAATATCCCTGGATTCTCAATATAATATAGTATCCCCGTACCAACCAGAACTACAGTATATGCATTAATACCAGTTATTCTCAATATTTTTTAGTTTTAAAAACTTATCCAGGCCATTTTTAAAGCTATTCAATGAACTTGCCATTACCACATCTGGTGGAAGACAGTTCCACATTTTCACCGTTCTCACTGTAAAGAAACCTTTCCTAACCTGAAGATGAAACTTCTTTTCTTCCAACCTTAAAGGATGTCCACGTGTCCTCTGATATGACCTATTAGTGAACAATGCACCAGAGAGTTCACTGTATGGCCCATTAATATATTTGTATAAGGTTATCATGTCCCCACGCAAACGTCGCTTCTCCAATGTAAACAGTCTAATCTTCCTGCATATTCAAGCCCCTCGATTCCCCTTATTAATTTAGTTTCCCTTCTCTGAACTGCCTCAATTTCCATGATGTCCCTTTTGTATATGGGATTCCAAAACTACACCGCATATTCCAAATTATGCCTTACCAGTGCCTTGTAATGAGGGAGAATAATATCTTCTCTCTTGAATCTATTCCCCTCTTTATACAAGACAATATCTTGCTAGCTCTAGCCGTTGCTACCTGGCATTGTTTGCTACAGCTAAGTCTGTTATCTACCAGAACCCCCAAATCTTTTTCCATTACAGATGCACTTAACACAGAGTTATTTATGGTGTAGGTGGCACAGGTAGTACCAGTAATTCTCAATATAATATAGTATACCGGTACCAACCAGAACAACAGTATATGTATTAATAACAGTAATTCTCAATATTATATAGTATCCCCGTACCAACCAGCACTACAGTATATGTATTAATACCATTAATTCTCAATATTATATAGTATCCTGGTACCAACCAGAACTATAGTATATGTATTAATACCAGTAATTCTCAATATTGTATAGTATCCCTGTACCAACCAAAACTACAGTATATGTATTAATACCAGTAATTCTCAATATTATATAGTATCCCCGTACCAACCAGAACTACAGTATATGTATTAATACCAGTAATTCTCAATATTATATAGTATCCCTGTACCAACCAGAACTACAGTATATGTATTAATACCAGTAATTCTCAATATTATATAGTATCCCTGTACCAACCAGAACTACAGTATATGTATTAATACAGTAATTTTCAATATTATATAGTATCCTGTACCAACCAGAACTACAGTATATGTATTAAACCAGTAATTCTCAATATTTTATTGTATCCGTACCAACCAGAAATACAGTATATTGATTTAATACCAGTAATTCTCAATATTATTAGTATCCCTGTACAACCAGAACTAAATATATGTATTACTACCAGTAATTCTCAATAATATAGTATCCCGTACCAACCAGAACTCAAGTATATTATAATACCAGTAACTCAATATTATATAGTATCCCCGTACCAACCAGAACTACAGTATATGTATTAATACCAGTAATTCTCAATATTATATAGTATCCCCGTACCAACCAGAACTACAGTATATATTAATACCAGTAATTCTCAATATTATATAGTATCCCTGTACCAACCAGAACTACAGTATATGTTTAATACCAAGTAATCTCAATATTATATAGTATCCTGTACCAACCAGAACTACAGTATATGTATTAATACCAGTAATTCTCAAATTATTATAGTATCCCCGTACCAACCAGAACTACAGTATATGTATTAATACCAGTAATCTCAATATTATAAGTATCCCTGTACCAACCAGAACACCAGTAATATATTAATACCAGTAATTCTCAATATTATATAGTCTCCGTACCAACCAGAACTACAGTATATGTATTAATACCAGTAATTCTCAATATTATATAGTATCCCTGTACCAACCAGAACTACAGATATTGTATTAATACCAGTAATTCTCAATATTATATAGTATCCCTGTACCAACCAGAATACAGATATGTATTAATACCAGTAATTCTCAATATTATATAGTATCCCTGTACCAACCAGAACTACAGTTATATATTAATACCAGTAATTCTCAATATTATATAGTATCGTACCAACCAGAACTACAGTATATGTATTAATACCAGTAATTCTCAATATTATATAGTATCCCCTCCCGTACCAACAGAACTACACAGTATAATATTAATACCAGTAATTCTCAATATTATATAGTATCCCCTGTACCAACCAGAACTACTAGTATATGTATTAATACCAGTAATCTCATATTATATAGTATCCCTGTACCAACCAGACTAAAGTATATGTATTATACCGTAATTCTCCATATTATATAGTATCCCTGTACCAACCAGACTACAGTATATGTATAATACAGTAATTCTCAATATTATATAGTATCCCTGTACCAACCAGACTACAGTATATGTATTATACCAGTATTCTCAATATAATAGTATCCCTGTACCACACAGACTACAGTATATGTATTAATACCAGTAATTCTCAATATTATAGTATCCCTGTACCAACCAGACTACAGTATATGTATTAATACCAGTAATTCTCAATATTATATAGATCCCTGTACCAACCAGAACTACAGTATATATTAATACCAGTAATTCTCAATATTATATAGTATCCCTGTACCAACCAGAACTACAGTATGTATTAATACCAGTAATTCTCAATATTATATAGTATCCCGTACCAACCAGAACTACAGTATATGTATTAATACCAGTAATTCTCAATATTATATAGTATCCCTGTACCAACCAGAACTACAGTATATGTAATAATACCAGTAATTCTAAATTATATAGTATCCCTGTACCAACCAGAACTACAGTATATTTATTAATACCAGTAATTCTCAATATTATATAGTATCCCGTACCAACCAGAAATACAGTATATGTATTAATACCAGTAATTCTCAATATTATATAGTTCCCCGTACCAACCAGATACATACAATATATTATAAATACCAGTAATTCTCAATATTATAGTATCCCTGTACCAACCAGAAAACAGTATATTATTAATACCAGTAATTCTCAATATTATATAGTATCCCGTTTACCAACCAGAACTACAGTATATGTATTAATACCAGTAATTCTCAATATTAATAGTATCCTGACCAACCAGAACTACAGATATGTATTAATCAATAATTCAATATATATAGTATCCCTGTACCACACAGAAACTACAGTATATGTATTAATACCAGTAATTCAATATATAAAGTATCCCTGTACAACCAGAACTACAGTTATATGTATTAATACCAGTAATTCAATATTATATAGTATCCCCCGTGACCAACCAGAACTACAGTATATATACTTAATACCAGTAATCTCAATATTATATAGTATTCCCTGTACCAACCATGAAATACATAGTATATGTTTATTAATACCAGTAATTCTCAATATTATATAGTATCCCTGTACCAACCAGAACTACAGTATATGTATTAATACCAGTAATTCTCAATATTATATAGTATCCCCGTACCAACCAGAACTACAGTATATATATTAATACCAGTAATTCTCAATATTATATAGTATCCCTGTACCAACCAGAACTACTGTATATGTATTAATACCAGTAATTCTCAATATTATATAGTATCCCTGTACCAACCAGATCTAAAGTATATGTATTAATACCGGTAATTCTCAATATTATATAGTATCCCTGTACCAAACAGATCTACAGTATATGTATTAATGTCAGTAATTCTCAATATTATATAGTATCCCTGTACCAACCAGATCTACAGTATATGTATTAATACCAGTTATTCTCAATATTATATAGTATCCCTGTACCAACCAGATCTACAGTATATGTATTAATGTCAGTAATTCTCAATATTATTTAGTATCCCTGTACCAACCAGATCTACAGTATATGTATTAATACCAGTAATTCTCAATATTATATAGTATCCCTGTACCAACCAGAACTACAGTATATGTATTAATACCAGTAATTCCCAATATTATATAGTATCCCTGTACCAACCAGATCTACAGTATATGTATTAATACCAGTAATTCTCAATATTATATAGTATCCCTGTACCAACCAGAACTACAGTATATGTAATAATACCAGTAATTCTCAATATTATATAGTATCCCTGTACCAACCAGAACTACAATATATGTATTAAAGGGACACTAAACTCCCCTAAAGCCAGAAAAATAACTATTTGCCATTCGTTATTATTATTCACATTATACACATTAACGCTTATTCTCACCTCCCTGTGAATAATATTACGCTCGGGGGACCTGGAACTTACCTTACCGCCGCTCCACTGCAAGCCGCAGTATCAGCATTACTTTTATTGTTATACACTGAACTGCTGATATTTTCACTTCAAAAAACAGGATATTGGTGTTTACAGGATTGTGAGTCACGTTAATTAAATATAAAGTGTTCAGTAAATTGAACTGTTTAATAGGAATCACAAGGTCTGTAAATACCTAATACAATCCTGTATCCACCTCCCATGATCCTACTCTCTATATCTATATATATAAAGGTCAGTGTCCCTCACACATTATCACCTCCTCACTGAGAACCCAAAGCAGTGTCCTGGTGGAATTAACCGTTGTAGCCATGAATATCCTCTACCTTTCTACTGATCACTCTGCTGTTATCTTATCAGTATCCAAGGTGGATGAGCACTGATGAAGGTAAGTGGTCAATCATCTAGAGGAATGGTCCCTGGGCTGGGCCATTGTGTTAATGTCTAACTAGTGATTGGTTAGATCAGTAACCTATCACAGGATGACTATTAATAACATTGTCCCCATGGATACTTCGCACAGTAACGTAAAAAACCAATCAGATCAGCCCATCCCAGATTAGCAGATCTATCAGAAGTATGACTAGAGTTTGCAGATTATTATAAATTATAACATATTATATATTATTATAAAAACCAAAGGACAAATAGCTAAAAATTTTCCTGCCAATCTCATTTAGGTTGAATTTTAAATATAATCAGCACAGTGCTAACAATTATATTCTGTAAAAAATATCATAAAGGTGTGTTTATTTATATAACATTATACATAGATATCTATACATAATGTTTTCACCACCCATAGTCCGAACACTATAATGTGAAAGGCTATATGGAATCCTAGTTCACCACCCATATTCCGCACACTATAATGGAAGCTATCAGGAATCCTAGTTCACCGCCCATAGTCCGAAACACTATATGTTGAAAGCCTTTTTTATAGGTGGAATCCTAGTTCAGCCCCATAGTCCGACACTATAAGTGAAAGGCTATATGGTAATTCCTAGTTCACCAACCCTAGTCCGACACTATAATTGACAAGGCTATACGGAATCACTAGTTCACAACCCATATCCGAACACTATAATGTGAAAGGCTATACGAATCCTATCATCACCATGTCCACACTATAGTGAAGGTAATATGGACCTAGTTCAACCATCAATGTCCCGAACACTATAATGTGAAAGGCTTATGTCCCTAGTTCATCCTCCATAGCCGAACCTATAA
Organism: Hymenochirus boettgeri; assembly: GCA_019447015.1. Lineage (NCBI taxonomy): Eukaryota > Metazoa > Chordata > Amphibia > Anura > Pipidae > Hymenochirus > Hymenochirus boettgeri. Next base: position 18,616 of record JAACNH010002082.1, read on the forward strand.
TGTGAAAGGCTGTATGGAATCCTAGTTCACCAATCCCATAGTCCGAAACACTATGGAATGTAAATGCATAACGTACTCCTAGTTATCTCACCCATAGTCCGAACACTATAATGTGAAAGGCTATATGGAATCCTAGTTCACCCCCCATAGTCCGAAAAACTAAATGTGAAAGGCTAAATGGAATTAGTTCACCATCCATAGTCCGAACACTATACATGTGAAAGGCTATATGGAATCCTAGTTCACCGCCCATAGTCCGAACACTATAATGTTGAAGGCTATATGTGAATCAGTCAGTTCACCATCCAAGTCCGAACACTATAATGTGAACACCAGGCCATACTAGGAATAATCTAGTTCACCCCCCATAGTCGACACATAATGTGAAAGGCTATATGGAATCCTAGTCTCACCACCCATTAGTCCGAACACTATAATGTGAAAGGCTATAGGTATCCTTGGTCAACCCCCCATAAGTCCGAACACTATAATGTGAAAGGCTATATGGAATCCTAGTCACCGCCACCCATAGTCGAAACACTATAAGGGAAAGGCTATATGGAATCCTAGTTCACCCCCATAGTCCGAAAACTATAATGTGAAAGGCTATATGGAATCCTAGTTCACCGCCATAGTACGAACACTAATAATTGGAAAGGTATAGGAATCCTAGTTCCCCGCCCATAGTATCGAAACATATAATGTGAAAGGCTATATGGAATCTAGTTACCACCCATAGTCCGAACACTATATGGGAAAGGCTATTTGGAATCTAGTTCATAGTTCACCGCCCATAGTCCGAAACATAATTGGGAAAGGCTATATGGGAATCCTAGTTCACCGCCCATAGTCGAACACTATAATGTGAAATGCTATATGGAATCCTAGTTCAACGCCCATAGTACGAAAACTATAATGTGAAAGCTATATGGAATCCTAGTTCACCGCCCATGTAGAAACACTATAATGTGAAAGGCCTATATGGAATCCTAGTTCACCGCCCATAGTACGAACACTATAATGTGAAAGGCTATATGGAATCCTAGTTCACCGCCCATAGTACGAACACTATAATGTGAAAGGCTATATGGAATCCTAGTTCACCACCATAGTCCGAACACTATAATGTGAAAAGCTATATGGATCCAGCTAACCGCCCATAGTACGAAACTATAATGTGAAAGGTATATGGAATCTAGTTCACCACCCATAGTCCGACACTATAAGTGAAAAGCTATATGGAATCCTAGTTCAACGCCCATAGTACGAACACTATAATGTGAAAGGTTATAGGAATCTAGTTCACCACCCAAAGTCCGAACACTATAATGTGAAAGAGCTATATGGAATCTAGTTCACCCCCATAGTCGACAACACATAATGGAAAGGCTATACTGGAATCCTAGTTCACCCAGCCATAGTCCGAAACACTTATAATGGGAAAGGCTATATGGAATCCTAGTTCACCATCCATAGTCCGAACACTATAATGGTGAAAGGCTATATGGAATCCTAGTTCCCCAATCATAGTCCGAACATATAATGTGAAAGGCTATATCGAATCCTAGTTCATCACCCATAGTCCGAACACACGTAATGTGAAAGGCTATATGGAATCCTGTTCACCATCCATAGTCCGAACACATATAATGTGAAAGGCTATATGGAATCCTAGTTCACACCCTAGTCCGAACACTATAATGTGAAAGGCTATATGGAATCCTAGTTCACCAGTCCATGTCCGAACACTATAATGTGAAAGGCTATATGGAATCCTAGTTCACGCCCATAGTCCGAGACACTATAATGTGAAGGCTATATGGAATACTAGTTCACACCATAGTACGAACACTATAATGTGAGAAAGGCTATATGGAATCCTAGTTCACACCCATAGTACGAACACTATAATGTGAAAGGCTATATAATCCTAGTTCCCACCCATAGTCGAACACTAGATGTGAAAGGCTATATGGATCTAGTTCACCCATCATAGTCGAACACTATATGTGAAAGGCTATATGGAATCCTAGTTCACCATCATAGTACGAAACCTATAATGTGAAAGGCTATATGGAATCCTCGTTCACCATCCATAGTCCGAACACTATAATGTGAAAGGCTTATATGGAATCCTAGTTCACTCCCATAGTCCAGAACACATAATGTGAAAGGCTATTTATGGATCCTAGTTCACCTCATAGTCCGAACACATAAATGTGAAAGGCTATACGTAATCCTAGTTCATCACCCATAGTCCGAACATATAATGTGAAAGCTATATGGAATCCTAGTTCACCATCCATAGTCCCGAACACTATAATGTGAAAGGCTATATGGAATCCTAGTTCACCATCCATAGTCCGAACACTATATATGTGAAAGGCTATATGGAATCCTAGTTCACCATCCCATAGTCCGAACACTATAATGTGAAAGGCTATATGGAATCCTAGTTCACCACCCATAGTCCGAACACTATAATGTGAAAGGCTATATGGAATCCTAGTTCACCACCCATAGTACGAACACTATAATGTGAAAGGCTATACGTAATCCTAGTTCATCACCCATAGTCCGAACACTATAATGTGAAAGGCTATATGGAATCCTAGTTCACCACCCATAGTTCGAACACTATAATGTGAAAGGCTATATGGAATCCTAGTTACCATCCATAGTCCGAACACTAAATGATGAAGGCTACGTTAATCCTAGTTCACCATCCATAGTCCGAACACTATAATGTGAAAGGCTATACGTAATCCTAGTTCATCACCCATAGTCCGAACACTATAATGTGAAAGGCTATACGTAATCCTAGTTCATCACCCATAGTCCGAACACTATAATGTGAAAGGCTATATGGAATCCTAGTCCCCATCATAGTCGAACACTATAATGTGAAAGACTATATAGAATCCTAGTTCACCACCCATAGTCCGAACACTATAAGGTGAAAGGCTATATGGAATCCTAGTTCACCATCCATAGTCCGAACACTATAATGTGAAAGGCTTATGGAATGCTAGTTTACCACCCATAGTCCAACACTATAATGTGAAAGGCTATAGAATCTAAGTCACCTAGTTCACCTTCCGAACACTATAATGTGAAAGGCTTATGGAATCCTAGTTCACCACCATAGTCCGAACACTATATGTGAAAGCTATTAGTAATCTATCACATCCATAGTCCGAACCACTATGTGAAAGGCTCTATATGGAATCTAGTTCACCATCCATGTCGAACACTATAATGGAAGGCTATATGGAATCCTAGGTCACCACCCATTAGTCCGAACACTATAAGGTGAAAGGCTATATGGAATCCTAGTTCACCTCCATAGTCCGAAACACTATAATGTGAAAGGCTATATGGAATCCTAGTTCACACCACTTAGTCGAACCACTATAAGTGAAAGGATATGAATCCTAGTTCACACCCATAGTCCGAACACTATAATGTGAAAGGCTATATGGAATCCTAGTTACACCATAGTCGACAACTATAATGAAAGGCTATAGAATCCTAGTTCATCCATAGTCCGAACACTATATGTGAAAGCTGTATGGAATCTAGGTCACCACCATAGTCGAACACTATAAGTGAAAGGCTATGGAATCCTAGTTCACATCCATAGTCCGAACACTATAATGTGAAAGGCTATATGGAATCCTAGTCTCACGCCCATAGTCCGAACACTATAATGTGAAAGGCTTATGGAATCTAGTTCACCACCATAGTCGAACACTATAATGTGAAAGGTGTATGGAATCCTAGTTCCCCCCTAGTCCGAACATCAATGTGAAAGTATATGGAATCCTAGGTTCACCACCATAGTCCGAACACTATAATGGTGAAAGGCGTATGGAATCCTAGTTACCGCCCATAGTCCGAACACTATAATGTGAAAGCTATTATGGAATTATCGTTCACCGCCATAGTCCGAACACTATAAGTGGAAAGGCTATATGGAATCTAGTTCACCACATAGTCCGAACACTATAATGTGAAAGGTTATATGGGAATCCTAGTTCACGCAATAGCCGAACACTATAATGTGAAAGGCTATAGAATCTAGTTCACACCCATAGTCCGAACACTATATGTGAAAGGCTATATGGAATCTAGTTCACCGCCATAGTCGAAACTATAATGTGAAGGCTAAATGGAATCTAGTTCACCATCCATAGTCGAACACTAATATGTGAAAGGCTATATGAAATCCTAGTTCACCGCCCATAGTCCGAACACTATAATGTGAAAGGATATATGGAATCCTAGTTCACCATCCATAGTCCGAACACTATAATGTGAAAAGCTATATGGAATCCTAGTTCACCACCCATAGTCCGAACACTATAATGTGAAAGGCTATACGTAATCCTAGTTCATCACCCATAGTCCGAACACTATAATGTGAAAGGCTGTATGGAATCCTAGTTCACCATCCATAGTCCGAACACTATAATGTGAAAGGCTATATGGAATCCTAGTCACCACCCATAGTAGAACACTATATGTGAAAGGCTAAATGGGACTAGTTCACCTCCATAGTCCGAACACTATAATGTGAAAGGCTATATGGAATCCTAGTTCACCATCCATAGTCCGAACACTATAATGTGAAAGGCTATATGGAATCCTAGTTCACCACCCATAGTCCGAACACTATAATGTGAAAGGCTATATGGAATCCTAGTTCACCACCCATAGTCCGAACACTATAATGTGAAAGGCTATGGAATCTAGTTCACACCATAGTCCGAACACTATAATGTGAAAGGCTGTATGGAATCCTAGTTCACCGCCCATAGTCCGAACACTATAATGTGAAAGGCTATATGGAATCCTAGTTCACCACCCATAGTCCGAACACTAATGTGAAAGGCTATATGGAATCCTGCTTCACCCGCCATACGTCCAGAACACTATAATGTGAAAGGCTATATAATCCTAGTTCACCGCCCATAGTCCGAACACTATAATGTGAAAGGCTATATAGGAATCCTGTCACCATCCATGTCCGAACACTATAATGTGAAAAGGCTATATGGAATCCTAGTTCACCGCCCATAGTCCGAACACATAATGTGAAAGGCTATATGGAATCCTAGTTCACCCCCATAGTCCGAACACTATAATGTGAAGGTATATGGAAGCCTAGTTTCACCGCCCATAGTCCGAACACTATAATGTGAAAGGCATATGGAATCCTAGTTCACCCACCATAGTCGAACACTATAATGGGAAAGGCTATAGAATCCTAGTTCAACCCATAGTCCGAACACTATAATGTAAAGGCTATAGGAATCCTAGTTCACACCATCATAGTCCGAACACTTAAGTGAAAGGCTATATGAATCTGGTTCACCACCATAGTCCGAACACTATAATGTGGAAAGGTATATGAGTAATCCTAGTTCACCATCCCATAGTCCGAACACTATAATGTGAAAGGTATATGGAATCCTAGTTCACCATCCATAGTCGAACACTATAATGTGAAAGGCTATACGTAACCTAGTTCATCCCCATAGTCCGAAACACATAATGTGAAAGGCTATATGGAATCCTAGTTCACACATCCCTAGTCCGAAACACTATAATGTGAAAGGCTATATATCCTAGTTCACCCCATAGTACGAACACTATAATGTGAAAGGCTATGATGGAATCCTGGTTCCATCACCATAGTCCCGAACACTAATGTGAAGGCTATATGGAATCCTAGTTACCACCATAGTACGAACACTATAATGTGAAAGGCTATATGGAATCCTAGTTCACCACCCATAGTCCGAACACTATAATGTGAAAGGCTATATGGAATCCTAGTTCACCATCCATAGTCCGAACACTATAATGTGAAAGGCTATATGGAATCCTAGTTCACCACCCATAGTCCGAACACTATAATGTGAAAGGCTATATGGAATCCTAGGTTCATCACCCAAGCCGAACCAAATAAGTGAAAGGCTATATGGATCCTAGTTCACCCCATAGTCGAACACTAAAGTGAAAGGCTATATGGAATCCTGTGTCACCACCCATAGTCCAACACTATAATGTGGAAAGGCTATATGGAATCCTGTTCACCACCATAGTCCGAACACTATAAGTGAAAGGCTATAGGGAATCTAGTTCACACCCATAGTACGAACACTATAATGTGAAAGGCTATATGGAATCCTAGTTCACCACCATAGTACGAACACTATAATGTGAAAGGCTATACGTAATCCTAGTTCACTCACCATAGTCCGAACACTATAATGTGAAAGGCTATATGGAATCCTAGTTCACCGCCCATAGTTCGAACACTATAATGTGAAAGGCTATATGGAATCCTAGTTCACCATCCATAGTCCGAACACTATAATGTGAAAGGCTATAGCGAATCCTAGTCATCACCCATAGTCCGAACAACACTATAATGTGAAAGGCTATAGTAATCCTAGTTCAATCACCTTAGTCCGAACACTATAATGTGAAAGGCTATACGTAATCCTAGTTCATCACCCATAGTCCGAACACTATAATGTGAAACGCTATATGGAATCCTAGTTCACCATCAATACCGAAACACTATAATGTGAAAGCTAATAGAGAATCCTAGTTCACCCCCATAGTCAGAACACTATAAGGTGAAAGGCTATATGGAATCCTAGTTCACCATCCATAGTCCGAACACTATAATGTGAAAGGTTATATGGAATGCTAGTTTACCACCCATAAGCCAAACACTATAATGTGAAAGGCTATACGTAATCCTAGTTCATCACCCATAGTCCGAACACTATAATGTGAAAGGCTATATGGAATACCTAGTTCACCATCCATAGTCCGAACACTATAATGTGAAATGCTATACGTAATTCAGTTCATCATCCATAGTCCGAACACTATAATGTGAAAGGCTATATGGAATCCTAGTTCACCATCCATAGTCCGAACACTATATGTGAAAGGATAATAGTTGGATCACTGCGACATCTGTAATCTGGTTCACCATCCATAGTCCGAAACACTATAAGGGAAAGGCTATATGGAATCATAGTTCACACCCATAGTCGAACACTATAATTGTGAAGGCTATATGGAATCCTAGTTCACCATCCCATAGTCCGAACACTTAACTGTGAAAGGCTATATGGAATCTGTTCACCATCCATAGTCCGAACACTATAATGTGAAAGGCTATATGGAATCCTAGTTCATCACCCATAGTCCGAACACTATAATGTGAAAGGCTATATGGAATCCTAGTTCATCACCCATAGTCCGAACACTATAATGTGAAAGGCTATAGTAATCTAGTTCACCACCTAGTCCGAACACTTATATGTGAAAGGGGTTATGGAATCCTAGTTCACCACCCATAGTCCGAACACTATAATGTGAAAGGCTGTATGGAATCCTAGTTCACCATCCATAGTACGAACACTATAATGTGAAAGGCTTATGGAATCCTAGTTCACCGCCCATAGTCCGAACACTATAATGTGAAAGGCTGTATGGAATCCTAGTTCACCGCCCATAGTCCAAAACACTATAATGTGAAAGGCTTTATGGAATCCTAGTTCACCATCCATAGTCCGAACACTATAATGTGAAAGGCTGTATGGAATCCTAGTTCACCGCCATAGTCCGAACACTATAATGTGAAAGGCTATATGAATATGTTCACCATCCAAGTCCGAACACTATAATGTGAAAGGTTATGGAATCCTAGCACCCCCATAGTCCGAACACTATAATGTGAAAGGCTTGTATGAATTAGTTCACCCCCATAGTCCGAAACACTATAATGTGAAAGGCTATATGGAATCTAGTCACCACCCATAGTCGAACACTATAATGTGAAAGGCTCTATACGTAATCCTAGTTCATCACCCATAGTCCGAACACTATAATGTGAAAGGCTGTATGGAATCCTAGTTCACCGCCCATAGTCCGAACACTATAATGTGAAAGGCTAAATGGAATTCTAGTTCACCATCCATAGTCCGAACACTATAATGTGAAAGGCTATATGAAATCCTAGTTACCACGCCTAAGTCCAACACTATAATGTGAAAGGCTATATGGAATCCTAGTCACATCCATAGTCGAACACTATAATGTGAAAAGCTATAGGAATCCTAGTTCACCACCCATAGTCCGAACACTATAATGTGAAAGGCTATATGGAATCCTAGTTCATCATCCATAGTCCGAACACTATAATGTGAAAGGCTATATGGAATCCTAGTTCACCATCCATAGTCCGAACACTATAATGTGAAAGGCTATATGGAATCCTAGTTCACCACCCATAGTACGAACACTATAATGTGAAAGGCTAAATGGAATTCTAGTTCACCATCCATAGTCCGAACACTATAATGTGAAAGGCTGTATGGAATCCTAGTTCACCATCCATAGTCCGAACACTATAATGTGAAAGGCATATGGAATCCTAGTTCACCGCCCATAGTCCGAACACTATAATGTGAAAGGCTATATGGAATCTAGTTCACCATCCATAGTCCGAACACTATAATGTGAAAAGCTATATGGAATCCTAGTTCAACACCCATAGTCCGAACATATAATGTGAAAGGCTGTATGGAATCCTAGTTCACCGCCATAGTCCGAAACTATAATGTGAAAGGCTATATGGATCTAGTTCACACCATAGTCGAACACTATAATGTGAAAGGCTATAGGAATCCTAGTTCACCATCCATAGTCCCGAAAACTTATAACGTGAAAGGCTATATGGGAATCCTAGTTCACCGCCATAGTCCGAAACATAAATGTGAAAGGCTATATGGAATCTAGTTCACCACCCATGTCTGAACACTATAATGTGAAAGGCTATATGGAATCCTAGTTCACCGCAATAGTCCGAACACTATAATGTGAAAGGCTATATGGAATCCTAGTCACCACCCTAGTCGAACACTATAAGTGAAAGGCTATACGAATCCAGTTCATCACCCATAGTCCGAACACTATAATGTAAAAAGGTATATGGAATCCTAGTTCACCACTCCATAGTCCGAAACACTATAATGTGAAAGGTATAGGAATCCTGTTCACCACCATAGTCCGAACACTATAAGGTGAAAGGTATACGTAATCCTAGTTCATCACCATAGTCCGAACACTATAATGTGAAAGGTATATGGAATCTAGTTCACCATCCATAGTCGGAACACATAATGTGAAAGGCTATAGAATCCTAGTTCATCCCCATAGTCCGAACACTATAATGTGAAAGGCTATATGGAATCCTAGTACCATCATAGTCCGAACACTATAATGTGAAAGCTATATGGAATCTAGTTCACCACCATAGTCCGAACACTAATAGTGAAAGGCTATAGTAATCCTAGGTCATCACCATAGTCCGAACACTTAATGTGAAAGGCTATATGGAATCCTAGTTCACCATCCATAGTCCGAACACTATAATGTGAAAGGCTATACGTAATCCTAGTTCATCACCCATAGTCCGAACACTATAATGTGAAAGGCTATATGGAATCCTAGTTAACCACCCATAGTCCGAACACTATTAGGTGAAAGGCTATACGTAATCCTAGTTCATCACCCATAGTCCGAACACTATAATGTGAAAGGCTATATGGAATCCTAGTTCACCATCCATAGTCCGGACACTATAATGTGAAAGGTTATATGGAATGCTAGTTTACCACCCATAAGCCAAACACTATAATGTGAAAGGCTATATGGAATCCTAGTTCACCATAGTTCACCATCCATAGTCCGAACACTATAATGTGAAAGGTTATATGGAATCCTAGTTCACCACCCATTGTCTGAACACTATAATGTGAAAGGCTACCGTATATACTTGAGTATAAGCCGACCCGAGTATAAGCCGAGGTACCCATTTTTGCCTCCAAAATTAGAAAAACACGATTGACTCGAGTATAAGCCGAGGGTATACAGTTACCTTTCCACTGTAGAGGTTTGGAAACTACAACTGCCAGCATGCTGGGAGTTATAGTTTCCAACCACCTATAGTAGAAAGGTATTGGGGGTTACTGTATGGCATACTGTCCCCCACCCTAATACCCTTCCACTAGGTGGGAGTGTCTAGGAATGTCCAGATTTACGACTAGCCAAAAGCATTCATTCCCCCTCATTTAGGCAGAATCCATATAAATGTAGATATGTACTTTGTATTGGGATATTGATCACATATTCCTCTCCTTTATTAATTATCAATTCCTCCAATACCAAACATGACCTGTGTGTAATCCATATTTCCCCAGATATTAATATCTCACCTTGGCAAGGGAATAAGGTCTCCATGTTGGGTATCCTATTAATGGGCATATTATTATATTTACAAATATAACATTGGTTTCTGTCTTACACATTCCAATACCGAAATACAATTATTTTACATGTATGACTTGTCCTTAAAATGACCTCTTAGTACCCACCAGACCCCTAGCTGAAGAGAATTCCAGATACACGGTTCGGCCCCACATTGTCTGAGAAAGGAGATCTGGTTCCATGCTTGACTAATCGTAATATAAACAATAGGACTGTTCCAGGTTGGAATGGAATGTTTATTGGTCCTAAGAACTAATAGGAATAGTTAACCCATTCTTACCAAGTCACTCTACACATTTTCCTGACACCCATAATGTACAAAGAACTTCTCCTATAACATGTTTGCTACCATCACAGCTTTCTGATCTTTAGTGGGACAAGCTTGGCTATAACGTGTGTAATGATCAGTCACAATCGGAACAATGCACAGAAAGTCCATACATACTAAATCCATAGGCCCAGTACTTTATAAATGTTCCATTGGTCCAGCCCTAGTCGTCAGGGTCTTTGCAAACAGGCTACGTATCTCCTGCAATAGTCGACCGCTGTCTCACTCATCCTGGGCCAGAAGAACTGATCCTGCACTAAGCCATCGTTTATTCAGTTCCCAAATGTCCATGTTGATCATGTAAACTTCTCAATGCAGCTTTTCTGTAAACTTGGGGAAGCACCAATTTCCTCCTCACTGGGTGATCATGAAACAGATGAACCCTATAAAGGAGCCCATGGATAACTTTTGTTTTATAATCATTGATTTGTATTTTGATTTAGTATATAATATACAGATTTAACATTGGTAATAGAAAATAATCAATGTAACAATAGAAACAATTTTAGAACAAAAATAACTTGCGTTTGTCTTGGGTTACTATAGTGGTTATGCAGTAGTACAACATAACATTTGATATTTGTATTTACTTCATCCGTTAGAGACGTCCGAACTTCGCAAAATCCGGTCCGCTCGAGGATCCGCACATTTTCTGAAAAAATCGAAAATTCGCGAGCGGACCCATTAAAATAAAATAATCCTCGAAAATACGATAAATCCTCATAATTTAGAAAATATTTTCGAAAATACGAGAAATCCTCGTAATTTCGAAAATTTTCGATAGCGTGTTTTGGAAAAGTTCGGAAGGCGGAAAAACGGAAAATCTGCGATATCCGCCATTCGCAAACGAGGTAAATCAACCGTGGATCCGGGTTCGGATCCGTGAACTGGGCCATCACTAACCCCTGTAGCAAAAAAATAAAGAGATTAAAAAGGAAAAGAAGATTTGCATAATACTCTCTTATATTTCCAGGTTCCAGTTTTGTATAAATTTGTGGTGGGTTCCATTAGCAATGCTAAACGTTTCTTCATAGTTTTTGTTCTTTTCTATTCTGTTTTTAATTTCTTTCATTGTTGGCAGGGGTGTTCCTAGGGTTTTTGACACCTGAAATAACTTTTAAATGCGGTATTGAAGGGAGCAGGATTTTTTTTTTAACTGACGCCTTTTAACTTGTCTGCAGGCGCGCGCCCTGAGCAAATGTTTCAGTTTGCTTCATGGTAGGGGCACCCCTGATTGTTGGAACTGTATTGGATTTCCATTTGCTGCAAATTGAAATCCTGGTAGCCAATGTTGTGTGGAAGATTATAATTCTAGCTGGAGAGACGTTGGTTCTCTAGATTTATATTCAGGAGTGCAGTTTCTGGTGAAGCTATAACTGGGTATTCAACTTTCTGAGTGATATAGAGAATTTTTTTTCCCCATAGGTTGTATATACTGGGGCTTGACCACATTATATAAAATAGTGTGCCTTTACTGCCACAATCTCTCCAGCATCTGTCGTCTGTTGTACTATATATATGCGTTATTAGTGAAGGTGTAAGATATGTTCTATATAGTTGTTTTCTGCACATTTACCAGTGATTTGCACATTTGCTGAGAGAGAGAATTTGCTGAGAGGATCCGGGTTCGGATCCGCAAACCGGCCATCCCTAGTCATTATGTTTTTATAATTCAAGGTTTTGTATATTTGTGAGATTCCTTTGTTGTTTTTTATAGTTTGGGTGTTGAAGTATTTTGTTATATTATCTAGAGGTTGGTTGCACGTCGACTCCTTAAAGCTGGTATTAATAAAGTGTGCTATTGGATTATATCTATATTCCATTTTAGGTGGGAATTGATATTTTGTATCTAATTGGGTAAACATTAGCATTTCTTTTTCAACATATATATATCTTTGATTTTTAGTTCTTTTGCTCTGTTTTCACTGTTTTTCCATGAGAAAAATGGGATAATTTCTTCGATTATATCGAGATAAGAATAAAGTTTTAGATTGGTTTTTGTATTTGTATATTTGTTAATGGTTGTTTTCCATATAGTAAGAACTGTATTCATTATGTTGTATGGTAATTTGGGTGGTTTTTTGTTGAATAATGCTGAGGCCATTAGTGTTCAGTCTATCTGATAGTTTAAAAAAATTGCTAGGGAGAGCAATTGGGATGGGGTAGATAAATTTAGGAAGAATTAACATTTTGAGGGCAGAGATTTTCCCAATTGTAGAGAGACAATTGGTATCCCATGAGTTTATTTTGAGAATGATATCTTGTAGTAGAGGTTCATAGTTGTCTTTGTAACAATTGTTGTAGGGGAAGCTGAAATAAATCCCCAAATATTTTATTTTGTCTTTTTCCCAATGGAAATTATATAGTGTTTGTATTTTGGTTTTGATTTGTGAGTTTAAATTTATACCTATTATTGATGATTTATTTTGTTTATTTTATATTGGGAGATAGTGCTGAATTCTGAGAATATTGTTTTAACATCTTAGTGAGTTTTCTGGGTTTGTTTTTGTTAAGATAATGTAGTCTGCAAATAATAGTATTTTGGAGTTGCTAGTACCTATTGCTAGGCCTGTTATATTTGTGTTGGTTCTGATTTGTTCAGCTAAAAGTTCAATGGACAATGCAAACAACAGTGGTGATAGAGGGCAGCCCTGTCTAGTGCCGTTTGTGTAACCCGGAATGTACTGGATAACATTCCCGAACACAATACATTTGCTGTTGGTTTTGCGTATAGGGCCATAATTGCTTGGCATATATTTCCCTGGAATCTGAATTTATTGATGTTTTTTTCTAGTTATGTCCAGTTTACCCTGTCGAATGCTTTTTCTGCATCTATCATTACTATTGTTATTGGAACTTGGAAATTTTCAATATATTGTATTAAGTTAAATATTTTCCTGGTGTTATCAGAGACTTGTCTGCCTTGTATGAAACCTGTTTGATCTGGGTTAATTAGATTGGGTAGTAAAGGGTTCAGTCTGTTTGCTATACATTTGGCGTATAGTTTAATATCTGTGTTGAGAAATGAAATTGGTCTGTAGTTTTCTCTTTGTGACTGTTCTCTATCTAGTTTGTTTATTGTTATTATGATTGCTTATAGGTTTTCTGTAGGGAATGCTTTATTTAGAATGGCAAAGTTAAACATATTAGTTAGGTGTGGGCTGAGAATGTCTGTAAAGTGTTTATAATATTCTGATGTGTACCCATCTGGTCCTGGGGTTTTGTTTAGTTTAAGCTGTTTAATTGCTAGTGTGGTTTCTTGGTTTGTTAAAGGTGAGTTTAGTTTCTCTAATTCGTTGGGTGATATCGTTGGTAAATTAAGTTTGTCTAAAAACTTCTGTACTAATTCTGGGGTTGGTTGTTGGATTGTTTTGTTCTGGTTGAGGTTATATAGATCGCTGTAGTAATTGCTAAATTCATTTGCTATCGTTTGAGGGTTTGTAATTTTATGATTTTGTTTGTTGATTAGATAAGGTATTCTGGTTTTGGTTGCTCTTTTTTTGAGTTGATTAGCTAATAGGGATGTGGGTTTATTGTTCTGACTATAGGAATTAGCTTTCATTCTGTGTAGTTGTTTGTGATATTTGTATAGATTTATGTCGTTGATCTTGTTTTGTATGTCTTCTATTTGTTGTTTTAGTGTTAACGAAGATTTTAATTTATTAGTCATTTCTACCCTTTGTAGTTTATTTAACAATTCTAGAAGATTGTTTTCCCTTTTTCTTTCCTCTCTGGAAGCAAATTGTATCAGTATGGCTTGTGAGCATTCCATAAGGTGAGTTTGGTTACATCATCTATATCTTTGTTCGAGAAGAAATCTTTAATTGTTTTGTAGATTTCTGGTTTTAAATTTTGATTGTTTATTAAATAGGGGTTTAATCTCCAGGGTGTTGTGGGTAATAATAATACTATTCTGATTCTCTTGTATCTCAAAATGTAATGGTGCGTGATCTGACCAGGTGATTTGTCCTATTTTTGCTGAGATTATTTTCTGTAGTAGCCATTTATCTGACACACCATAGTCAATTCTGGAATACGAGTTATGTACTTTAGAGTAGAAGGTAAAATCTCTTTCTTTTATGTTTAATGCCCGCCATACATCATAGAGATCTTCATTGTGGAAAAAGGGGTTTAGCTTGATAGTATTTCTCATTTTATTTGTCTTGTCATTTTTCAAAAATACGTATTTTAGAAAATTTTCGAAATTCCGAGGATTTCTCGTATTTTCGAGGATTTTTTTTTTATTTTAATGGGTCCGCTCGCGGATTTTCGAATTTTCGAATTTTTTCGAAAATTCGCGGATCCTCGAGCGGACCGGATTTTGCGAAGTTCGGACATCTCTAATTAATATCAAATATCTACCATTTTTAGCACATATACAGTCATAATTTGAAGGCTATTGTGTTTCTTATTGCAATTAGGACACCATTTTTCTTTTGGGGGCCATTAGCACAGAATACGTTACTGTAATTTCTGTTCCGGAGGGTAGGGTAATTGTCATTTTTAAAATATGTCTCTTGAGCACAGATGATATCTGATTTATTATGGTTCGCTTCCCTCCAGAACAGGGATCTTTTATATTTGCTGTTTAGACCTTTAACATTGAGCGTTGTCAATTTAATAGTCATCACAATAAATAGGTTTTTGCTGCATTTCTGACTTGGTACAAACCCTAAATAACAGGATTATTATATATCTATAAAATATCAGTATTCTTTCCTTTTTTACTAAGAGTTGTCCAGTATAGTATGTAATAGACAGACAGGTCTTTTCTTTATAGAATTTAGTCTGAACCACCATATACGACCATATTAAGGAAATTTTGTGTTTCCTTAGTATGGTCGTGATTGGTAGAAGTTCTTTTCTTTGGATCATGGTTAGTGGGGATAAGTTGTTTTCCTTTATATTCCTGTGGTAATTGAATTTTTGTCTCATTTCTGCCATTAGAGAGTCTTTTATTTTAGAGTCTGATAATTCGATGTCTCTAGGTGCTTGTTTGGGAGCTCTTTGTGATTTGGGTAGTCTATAGAGGCCAAGTATATTGGCTTCTGTAAAGTCCGTACAGAGAGTAGTAAATAGTTTAGCGATATGGGACTGAATATGTTCAGGGTGGATATTTTCTTCGATGCCTCTGAGTTTTAGGTTGTTTCTTCTGGTTGTGTTTTCCAGTTCCATTAGTCTATTAAATAGGAATTTTAAATCAAAATCCATTGTTTTATGGACTTCTGTTAGGTCGTTATGTGCTGAAATGACATCATCTATCATTATGTGCGACTCTACTGGCTAAACTTTCTATGGATTCTTTCATATCAGTCACCGCTTGGTATAAGTCTTTACTTATTGCCTTTAGGAAGGAGGTAAACAGATGTGTTAGCACAGGTAATGTCACTGCTGAATATTGATGGCTTTGGGTATTGTCCAGCAACAGTATGGATTTTGGGCTTGCTGGTTCTTGCATATAAGCGTATGGGGTATCCACTGGCACTGTTGTTTCCCTTGTTTGGTAGGTAAATGGTTCATTATTTATTCCACCTTGCACTGTTTTTATTTCCAGTGCTTCTTGTGTGGAGGCTGTGGGGGAGTCTCTTATTGTTATGATAGGTTGTGTGTGGATTGTGGCTTCAGTGGTAATTGTGTTTAAGAGGTTTGTGGGGGATGCTGGGTAGTGTAGTTCTCTCTTACCCGACCTTGACTTTTGTGGCTCGCTATTTGCTTGCATGGCTGCTGCAGGATCTGATGGTCCACATTGGTCTAGTCCTTGAGGGGTCCAGGAGTCTGTCTCTGATTTCCCACCATCTGGTTGTGCTGCCATGTGTTCTGTGGTCTGCCCTGTTCGCCTGCAGTCCCGGCTCTCACTTCTGCTGCCCGACTCTGCTGCTATGGGGCTTGGCGTGCCGGACGCGCATGGATCTGCCCAGAGTCTTTATAAAAGTCCGTGATTTCACGGTTGTTTGTTTTATTTTTTGTTCCCCCACATCTGGTCATCGTGCCAGGTAGCCGCAGAAGGGTTTAGGTTTGGTAGGGTACCTTTGCTGACCCTCTTTTCTTTCTATTTAATTCGGCCTAGGTAGGAGCTCTGGTCTGGTGCATCCTGTCACATTGGTGCCTGGCTCCGCCCCCAACCCATTAATAACTTTTAACGTATCCCATTCTTTTAGGACAATGGTACTTTCCTCTGGTATAGTTTTCCTCATATAATTCCCTGACACAGTGAATCACAGGATCCCCTTGTTTATAACTGTATCATGTCTTGTGTTCCTAATTTAGAGTCCCCGTGTACCCTAGTGCTGTGGGGTAGAAATACATAGCAGGAAGATTCCTCTGTCCCTGCAAGGGAGTCCACCGGCCGTAACTCAGAGAAAGTTACACAGTCTCCCTGCACAGTTGCTGTAGCACAAAGAGCAGCCACTGCTGGACCTGGAAGTTCTTCCCACACATCTTTTTCCTGCTGAGGAGGTAGATCAGGGCATCTTGATAGGGAATCTGCCCCTAAGTTCTTTGGGCCTGGCTGGTATTTAAAAAAAAAACTAATAGCCATATAACTTTTCGGTGACAGCCCATTTTAAGGCCAAATATTTTAGTTTGTGTTCCCGGAATAATTTCTTTCAGTTGGGCTGAGACTCCAACTGACATATGTAACCGGTTTTAATCCCCAAGATATTCTCGATGAAGAACGCCTCCCAACCCTTCATAACCAGCATCTACATGCAAAACATAAGGGTTTTGTGGGTCAGCATAGGCAAGTACAGGTGCTTCCGTGAGTTTTTGCTTTAGTGTTGTAAAAGCTTCCTCACAAGCAGAGGTCCCTTTATCTTTAAAGAGAGTATCTGTGTGTTCTTTAATATTCTCCCCTTTAATAGTTCATTTAGTGGATGGGCAATTTTACAGTAACACTCAATAAACCTTCGACAATAACTACAAAATCCCAAGAAGGATCTTAGCTCAGTTAGATTGCTTGGGCATGGCCAATTTAGCACAGCTGCTCACTTCTGGGTGATTGGCAATGCCCTCGCCAGATACAATGTGTCCCACAAAACGCACAGATTTGCAGGCAAACTTACACTTGTCAATTGAGAGTTTCAGGCCTTCCTTTCGAAGACGCTCGAGCACACTGAACAATCTTTTATCATGCTCCTCCAGGGTAGAGCCAAAAACAATAATGTCATCAAGGGAAACTATGCAGTTTCTTGGATTCAGCTCTCCCAGAACCATTTCCATAAGACGCTGAAAGGTAGGTGGAGGCCCACTTATCCCAATGCGCAAATAAAAGCTGTCTTTTCCTAAACTTCTACAGACGTAGGATATATCTGATGTTCTTGAAGACGTTTCGCTAGTCATCCGACTGGTTCTCTCAATTCAGAATGACTTGTACAAGAATCTGTGGCAATTATGTACCATGGAAAATCCCAATTAGCATATCACAGCCAGGTGTTAAGGATTGGATGCTGATTTATAAACACACCCTTACATTTTGATCTATATAACGTACTGATTTATAAACACAGTTATTAACAGGTTGGATTATGTACTTAGTTTTCATTGTACGTCTACACAAGGTATCGCCATAACTGACTGAACTTTCTCTTACAGACGCGTACTTTTTTGAGAATGAAGACATCTGTTATAATAAAGGCGGACATTGTACACTTTTCTGTGTGACAACAACATGGATAGGGCCATGTACCTTATCCCCATCCTGTTGCCTATGATGTCATTAATTAATAATGTGAAATAAATCTTATCCATAAAGATCCAATAACATCAGCCTAACAATGTGTGTGTTGTATTTATCCTGCACCAAACATTAAGTGTGAAAAAGGGGAAAAGAACATTTCCTATTGGATT
Organism: Hymenochirus boettgeri; assembly: GCA_019447015.1. Lineage (NCBI taxonomy): Eukaryota > Metazoa > Chordata > Amphibia > Anura > Pipidae > Hymenochirus > Hymenochirus boettgeri. The sequence goes on from JAACNH010002082.1 coordinate 37,148, forward strand.
ATTATAGACATGTGACTTTTAATATGTGATACTAACCTATATGTGATAAGGATACTTATTGTAATAGAATGGATTCTATAGATGACTCCAGCCTTGAAATTTGATAGTTTATTTATTGCACCTACATTCTGTATAAACACGTGCTGATTACAGGCTAGTTATTAGCAAAGATAGCTGGCACAGACCCCTTTCTTATACCTAAACTGGACCATAGGCGACAAGCCAATAACATATAGAGCAGGGCATTGCTTTTCCCTTTTGCTTAGACTTTAGATTACCTTTTATAGCCATCCTTTACATTACAAAACGTTCATCAGGGAACATGTTATCTATCTGCTTCTTGGGAAGAGGCAATTCTAGAAAGCAGCAGTGACATCACAGAGAGCCACTAACCTGAAATATTCTATAAATGTTTTTATATTAATAGGCTGAATTCAGAGATGAGACATAAATGTTACTATGTGACAATTATAGGAGCTGCCTTTGTGTTTTGGATTTCATTATCCTTTAATTCTTTTTAAAACTGGTTGTAAGATATTTTTGTGTTTCTTATTGAGCCAGCATCACATCCCCAATCCCTCTGCCATTCTGGGAGGCCAAAGGTACGAGCATGCTCACTTTGCCTATGACCTACTCAACTTTCAGTTGCACATTAGCATAGCAGGAAATATAAACATTATTTTATATAGATGTCTCCAGGAACTACAGAGATCTCATATTGTCACGCTACCTCCATAAGTCGCATACAAATGAAAATATCTTGAAATCAGTTTTCTAAACATAATTAAAGTATATGGCACAAATTCTTAGTAAAACACGTATTATAAATCCTTCTGGGACCACAGTTACTCTTTACATCACCTGCACCAGCTTTGCAGGTGCATTTTGTGATACTCATGTAGCCTTCATAACTTCTGTGTTAAAGGGCATGTAAACTGCACCATATCATTTTCTTACTTATCACAAAGTAATAACGATTGATGGCTACCAACCTTAAAGGGTATGTCCACCCCTTAGAAAAAAAACTAGTATGTTAAGCCGGACTCCCTAAATCTAGAGCTCGTTGAGGTTATAGTGTTTAAATCTGCTCCTAGCATGAGACAACTTAATTACAAGTTTGCGATCCACCTCCGCTTCCTGTTTCTCCACTGCCGATCCACTGCTGCTGCTCCGTTCTTTTCCCATTCCCGATTGGTGGCTCATCCGGGAATGGCAGTCAGCCATTGGCTGTAACATCACTGTAATGGCCGTGACGGACTGCCTTACCCAGAAGTGACAGAGAGGTGTGGCGGTGGATTGTGGAGCTTTTAAGTATGATTTCTTTTGCTAGGAGCAGATTTAAAAAGTATAACCAAAACGGACTCTAGGTTTTGGGGTTCCTGTTGTAACTTACTCATTTATTTCCTAAGGGGTGGACATAAAATTGAAATATTTAGCTCTTGAAGTTTCCCTTGTGCAATGGGGTGGGGTACAGGCAGGTAGTAGAAAACGATTAATCTCCCGCTCCCTTTACATATCCCCAGCCACTCAATGTGTTGTAAAATATAGTGTAAAAAAACCTATCCTTTCTATGAAAAAAGCCTGTTCCTTTGTCATTGCCATGCTAACTACTTCAGCATTAAGCATTAAAATAGTACAGAGGAATAAGCTTTGCATGAAACTTGCTCTCTGCGCTGTGTCTATGTTTTTGTAGCAGACTCCTTATCAAGCACAGAACCGCCTGACACCAATTCAATCCATCCTCAACTCTGCTGCCTGTTTCTCTTCTCGCTTCTCTAATGCCTCTCCTCTCTGTCAGTCCCTCCACTGGTTACCCATCACGCAAAGGATCCAGTTCAAACTGCTTACCTTATCCTATAAAGCACTATCCAACACAGCCCTCCATATATCTCACCCTATCCTATAAAGCACTATCCAACACAGCCCTCCATATATCTCACCCTATCCTATAAAGCACTATCCAACACAGCCCTCCGTATATCTCACCACAATGTAGGGTTTGTTGGATGGGGGATGTAGTATACCCAACAATGTAGGGTTTGTTGGATGGGGGATGTAGTATACCCAACAATGTAGGGTTTGTTGGATGGGGGATGTAGTATACCCAACAATGTAGGGTTCATTGAACTTGGGGTTGTCGTATACCGTACATGTAGGGTTCATTGAATGGGGGTGTAGTATACCACAATGTATGGTTCATTGAATGGGGGTGTAGTATACCCTATAATGTAGGGTTCATTTGAATGGGGGGTGTACTATACCCTACAATGTAGGGTTCATTGTATGGGGATTGTAGTGTACCCTACAATGTAGGGTTCATTAAATGGGGTGTCTAGTATACCCTACAATGTAGGTTCATTGAATGGGGGGTCTAGTATACCCTACAATGTACGGTTCATTGAATGGTGGGTGTAGTATATCCTACAATGTAGTGTTTATTAAATAGGGGGTGTAGTATACCCTAAATGTAGGGTTTATTAATGGAGGAGTTGTAGTATACCCTACATTTAGGGTTTGTTGAATGGGGGGGTGTAGTATACCCTACAATGTATGGTTCATTGAATGGGGGTGTAGTATACCCTACAATGTATGGTTCATTGAATGAGGGGTGTAGTATACCCTATAATATAGGGTTCATTGAATGGGGGTTGTCGTATACCGTACAATTGTAGTATACCCTACAATGTATGGTTCATTGAATCGGGGTGTATTATACCCTACAATGTAGGGTTCATTTAATGGAGGTTGTACTATACCCTACAATGTAGGGTTCATTGTATGGGGGCGTACTGTACTCTACAATGTATGGTTCATTAAATAGTGGGTGTAGTATACCCTAAAATGAAGGGTTCATTAAATGGAGGAGTGTAGTATACCCTACAATGTAGGGTTCGTTGAATGATGGGGTGTAGTATACCCTACAATGCATGGTTCATTGAATGGGGGTGCAGTATACCCTACAATGTATGGTTCATTGAATGGGGGGTGTAGTATACCCTATATAGGGTTCTTTGAATGGGGGTTGTCGTATACCGTACAATTGTAGTATACCCTACAATGTATGGTTCATTGAATGGGGGGTGTATTATACCCTACAGTGTAGGGTTCATTGAATGGGGCTGTACTATACCCTACAATGTAGGGTTCATTACATGGGGTGTACTATAGCCTACAATGTAGGGTTCATTGAATGGAGGGATCTAGTATACCCTACAATGTAGGGTTCATTGAATGGGGGGTCTAGTATACCCTACAATGTATGGTTCATTAAATGGGGGTGTAGTATACCCTACAATGTAGTGTTCATTAAATGGGGGGTGTAGTATACCTTAAAATGTAGGTTTCATTAAATGGAGGAGTGTAGTATACCCTACAATGTAGGGTTCGTTGAATGGGGGTGTGTGGTATACCCTACAATGTAAGGTTTGTTGAATGGGGGGTATAGTAAACCCTACAGTGTATGGTTCATTGAATGGGGCTGTAGTATACCCTACAATGTAGTGTTCATTAAATGGGGGGTGTAGTATACCCTAAAATGTAGGGTTCATTAAATGGAGGAGTGTAGTATACCCTGCAATGTAGGTTCGTTGAAGGGGGGGGTGTAGTATACCCTACAATGTATGGTTCATTGAATGGGGGTGCAGTATACCCTACAATATGTGGTATATTGAATGTGGGGTTGAGGGTGTACCACTCCACAGACATTATTTACTGCATTTTATTCTAGATATTATAGCCACTTCACACTTTATAAGATAATTATCATTTGTCAAATCTATTGTAACAACCCTAAAAAGTACACACAAGTGTCAAAACAGGTTTTCATGAATTATCCAGGTAGAGCTGTGACAGATGACATCATGGCCAATGACTGAGGGGTCTACCAAGGTACTCCTCTGAGCATGTGCAAAGCTCGTTGAGTTCAGTCTGCTTCCTGGCGGGGGCAGAGAGTTAATAACTTCTTTTAGATGCATTTGGAGGAAGTGTGAGGATTACACACTTGTATAAAAAAAGTTATTTGGATGTTGAACATGCCCTTTATTATTTAAACATCTCTAATAGCTATAGTGACTCTCAAAATCTTCTCTGATTCTTAACATATTAACAGTTTTTATAATTTTACCTCCTGGTCTGAGATTCTTTTTTTTTTACAGTTAGACGAAGAAATATGGAAGGAGTTTTGATATTTTTTTCAAATTTGCAGTAATCTAAACTGCTGGCTATGGTATTTACAGATTGGGTTCCTTCCCCTGATGGATTCAATCGCAGCTGGTGAAACAGTTTTTTTTTTTTTGTTTTTGTTTTGTGGACTTTTCAAAGACAAAGATTGAATTACTGCCAAGCTACATGTGTTTGCAGGGGACCTAGTGCTGGGCCGCGTTAAAATTCCCGCTCAGCCAAATGAACATAACAATACTGGTCTAAAGCTGTACTAGAAGACGTTTAAGCATTTCAGCAAAAATGGATCTCCATTTAAAGGGTAAGTGATAGTTAAAATGAAATAAATTCTTCCTGTGAGGTCTCCAAATAAACAACAACATTAAGCTACAGTAAGTGAATTAATGAGCTGAAAGATTGTGTTGCGTAGAGTTCAGTTTAGGTTGTGAATGACAGTGACAGATTTACAAAGTAAATTCTGTTAGTCCCATAAATATGGAAGAGGGGGATGAGGGTATTTGTACGGCAGGAGGACAGGTTTAATGAGTTTTGATGAACATTTTAATTGGTTCCCCTAAATGCCTCAATCACGTTTGAATAAATTAGCAGATCTCATTTATAAAACAGAAATGGGGAAAAATCTTTAGTGGCTTGATTTCATTTTTATCCAATGGGGATCTTTATAAAGGCCAAGTGGGGAGTTTAAAGATCAATTCCAACAAAATGAGAAAATTGCTCTTTCTCGCCTCTGTATAGAAAAGTTCATTACAATACATTTGCTTTCAAGTACAAAAAGTAGTTTTTCTCATTTCAATGGCCATTCTGTGTACTGACTTTCTGTTTGCAGGACCCCTAAAGCGTCCATTATGGTCTCAGTTGCTCAGTAGAGATCTGAGCATGTTTGATCCACAAACTGGCAATCAGTAGAAACTACTGTCAGGACATTCCAAGGAATGGTGCATCCTGGGAAGCAGAAGGACCATTAGCCCAACTAAAAGGAAGCCCACAGCATAGCGTAGCAAAGGGATAAAACCAATTAACTATTGACAATATGTAGAATACCTAGACCTCTATTGGGAACAACCTTGGCTGCTTAGTGATGCAACTAACCCTTTCTACCCTACATTCTTAAACTCACAGATCTCTCGAGACCCAATAGCAATCATGTCATCAGTGCGTGCCGCGATTGGGACCTGCGAACTGGAACTACCCGGCTTCACTACAGCCCCAGCATCCTCGGTAAGACTCCCCCCACCTGAGGTCAAACGCCTCGCTTCTCCTACCACGGGCTGGAGCTACCAGGTACCATATATACTCCAATAAAGTCAATCTGAGTATAAGTATATTATAGTCAGGTACCTATTTTTCCCTGAAAAATTTGTAAAACTGATTGACTCGAGTATAAGTCGAGGTTAAATTGCCCACTGCTGCCTTCTGATTCTGTATGTTTTGAAGCTTTAGTTGCCCTTTGAATGGCGCAGAATTCCCATACAGTAGTCCCATACAGTATAGCCAAATCCAGTATGGGACTACTGTATGGGAATTCTGCTGTCCATTTAAAGGGCAACTAAATCCTCAAAACAATACAGAATCAAAGGCAATTTTTTAACAATAGATACCATCCTCCTGATTCTGTATTGCTTTAAAAGTTTTAGTTGCCTTTTAAATGATAATCCCACACAGTAATCCCCCAATTGATTGCCACTCCAGATGTTTGGAAACTACAACTCCTAGCATGCTTTAGTTGCTCGGAGTTGTAGTTTCCAACATCTGCATGGCAATCACTGCACGCCTCCCAAGATCAGTGGAGAGGACTTGCCTTGTGGACGAAAGGAGAGGACTTGCCTTTTGGACGTCTTGTAAGGAGGAGGCGGAGGAGAGGACTTCAATCTGGCTGCATCGCTTTGCATCCACTGTCTTCTGGGATCTAAAGTCACTGCTAGGTGCTGGGACTGAGACCGAGTAGTGACTCAGCGGCCAGAAGAGCGGATGCGGAAGCGTGCGCCAGCCGGACAGGTAACTCATGATTGAAGTACAGGTTCGATTTTTTTGGCTATTTTTATACCTACAATGGAAGCTCAATCCTGCCCACGTGAAATTAAAACCTTTTCTGAAAAGGTTTCCACATGGGTGCATTTCAAGCCCATAGCGTTTTAGGCTAGTCACCATTTAATATTGCTGCCCTGTTCATCGTATCTCCATTCCCTTCCCTTATCTCTTTCAGGAATCTTTGGATAACGAATAGTTCCAAAGGCAATTATCTGTACTTATTTAAAGGGCAACTTTATTGTCTCAGCTCCACACTCACATCATTCTGGGATCTGGCAAGGGAAGAAGCACTTGCAGAACTTGTCTTCCAATGTCTTCCCTTTTGCTTCCACACTGCTGGAAGACATTACTATGCTGACCTGGTTCATCACCTCTCTACTAACTCTCTCTTTGGCTATTCTGGGATAGCAATGTAGGTTGTCCTATTATGTTAATTGAGTCTTGGCTGAATTAAATTGCTGGGAAGTTTAATCTGTGTACACGAACCCTAGAAATAGGCATGTAAAGTGGGAGGAAAGAACATTCTATATAAGCTGAAACTGCACAGAGGAGAATAAGCATTTGCATAGCAGTTTAAATAAAAGAAGTTTTCAGTTCAAATGTCCCCTTTTTCCTATGCTTGTTGTGAAATGGCAGGGAATGTACACAACTGTGTTTGAATGCTGTATCCAGAAAATATTACCATTTAATCATTCCTTGCAAATCCTGCTGTAGCCAAATATATATGAAAACCCAGATGTCTCCAGTATCTTAAAGGAGAACGAAATCCATATCAAACATAACGTCCATTCATTTTTATTATTTCCTTATAGGAAAATGGAAGGCAAGTCTCAAAGGAAAATAAAACTGTTCCAACCTCCTCCAATTTAATGCTAGGTCCTCACTCCTGGATTTATTATCCGATCACTAGCAATCTGGAAATTGCTATCGCTGCTCCAGTCTAGCTCACACCCCTACCCTAAGTCTCCAGACAGAAGGAGGGGTAGGTAGACTGGATTAATTAACTCAATTTTCTCTTATTTGTACCCCCAGAATGTGCGTGTTTCAGTCCCAACTCCAGGACTCATTAAAAAGCCTGGGCATATTGGCACTGGTCTAGATGGGGGGGTTTGTGCCTCTAAGGTCCTGGTTAACATTTTAGGAAAATCGATAAAAGGCGTGATAGCGCTTTACAGGCAAGGCTATTTAATTATAGGGACTTTATGTTCAGATCAACCGTATAGTTTATTATATGTATTTACCTGTGTATGTAATATGTAAGACTTTGCATAATATGTATTGTAATATATATGTATGTAATGTATGACTATGTAATTGTAAAGTGCCACAGAAGATGTTGGCAGTATATAATCAATATAATAGGGGAAAGTATCTGGAAATTGGTATAAATAGTAGATTAGCTAGACAAATTCACCTAAGGAATGTACAGTCCAAAGTGTTAGCATAACAGTGTTTGGGTCCTTGTCCAGCTGTCCTGAATCTGCAGACCATGTCCAGGAATGGGCGGAGCTTGGTCATTTTGGGGTGGGAAATAGTTGGACTGAATAGCAATGGGCATAGTGGGGCATGTCCTGGTTATATCCTCTGTAGGGCACAATAACCAAATGACTATAAAAAGCATTTATTCCCAGGTACAGCAAATTGAATCCTTTATGCGGCCCTCTCTCTTGCCAATGGTTAAAAACCTCTTTACAACTCCCCCACCACCACCCCCATTACTGACGGATTACAAATACAACCATATAATAAGGAATACATTCTTGCCTTTAAAATATGACAATATAATGTCTGGTAAGCAATGTCAGAAAGGAACGTCAGAACAGCACTTGCGGTCATGACATAAAGAGAACTTTTCTACGGTCCACAGAGTTGGCAATCAATGACGGTGAAATCAGCGTCTAGAGCCTACTGCACTACGTCGTTAAAGCTTCACGTTTTTTCTGGAAATTATTTTGTAAATAAAACCCATGGCATCAAATGGACGGGATTGAAAAAAATGCATTGTGTGTTGTGATGGAAAAACACCTTCTGTGGGCCTCAGTCTCTGTGTAAGACCTTTATTCATGGGGGAACAAATATATATCGCTTGCGTTATAAGCAGAGTTATTCATTTAGAAGATGTGCTGACAACTCTGAATGAATAGCTTTCTTCTCCTCTACACATACAAAGATTAGTCAATGCTCGGAGTTGTCCCAGAACCCCATCGCGTTCCAAAAAAACTTAAAGGCAACTCCTGAAATGATGCAAGAAAATACAATAAAGAAGTTCATTCATGCTGCTTACGTAAGAGACAACGAGAATGCCCGATGGAATGGGACTTTAGTATAAAGCAATTTGACGTTTCTTTATATCTAATTTATTTGTATATATCTTCTACATAAACCCCCAACTAGCACTGCTTCCTCCCGTCTTAAACCATTCTGTTCTACCATTCCCTACCTTTGGAACTCTCTCCCCCTCTCTCACTTCGCTGGTCGCATCCATTATACTTTCAAAATCTAGACTGTTACCTTTATGAACAAAGCAAAAAGGGGGAAACAATTCCTTCCGGACTCCAAACGGCAATCGGAAAGTATCCCTGGATCAACCAGATCTATATGTATTAATACCAGTATTCTCAATATTATATATGTATCCCCCTGTACCAACCAGATCTCCAGTATATGTATTATACCAGTAATTCTCATACTATATAGTATCACTGTACCAACCAAACTACAGTATATGTATTAATACCAGTAATTCTCATATTATATACTGTAGTATCCCTGTACCAACCAGAACTGCAGTATAATGTATTAATACCAGTAATTATCCATATTATATAGTATCCCTGCTACCAACCAGAACTACAGTATATGTACAAATACCAGTAATTCTCAATATTATACAGTGTCCCCATACTGACCAGAACTACAGTATATGTATTTTATACCAGTAATTCTCGATATTATATAGTGTCCCCGTACCAACCGAACTACAGTATATGTATTTAATACCAGTAATTCTCATATTAATAGTTAGTATCCCTGTACCAACCAGAACTACAGTATATGTATTAATACCAGTAATTCTCAATATTATATCGTATTCCTGTACCACACAACTACAGTATATGTATTAATACCAGTAATTCTCAATATTATATAGTATCCCCTGTACCAACCAGAACTACAGTATATGTATTAATACGCAGTAATTCTCAATATTATATAGTATCCCTGTACCAACCAGAACTACAGTATAGTATTAATACCAGTAATTCTCAATATTATATAGTATCCCGTACCAACCAGAACTACAGTATATGATATAATACCAGTAATTCCTCAATATTATATAGTATCCCTGTACCAACCAGAACTAACAGTATATGTATTAATACCAGTAATTCTCAATATTATATAGTATCCCCCGTACCAACCAGAACTACAGTATATGTGTTAATACCAGTAATTCTCATATTATATAGTAATCCCTGTACCAACCAATCTACAGTATATGTATTAATACCAGTAATTTTCAATATTATATAGTATCCCGTACCACCAGAACTACAGTATGTGTTTAATACAGTAATTCTCATATTTTTTTGTTTTAGAAACTTATCCAGGCATTTTTAAAGCTATTTAATGAACTTGCCATTACCACATCTGCTGGAAACAGTTCCACAGTTTCACACGTTCTCACTGTAAAGAAACCTTTCCTAACCTGAGATGAAACTTCTTTTCTTCCAACCTTAAAGGATGTCCATGGTCCTCTGATATGACCTATTAGTAAACAATGCACCAGAGAGTTTATTATATGGCCCTATTAATATTTGTATACGGTTATCATATCTCCATGCAAAACGTCGCTTCTCCAATGTAAACAGCCCTAACTTGTCTAATCTGCCTGCATATTCAAGCGCCCCCCCCCCCATTCCCCTTATTAATTTAGTTGCCCTTCTCTGAACTGCTTCCATTTCCAAGATGTCCCTTTTGTATATGGGATACCAAAACTGTAATTTATAAACAGATTAAACAGAAGTGGCCCCAGTATAAAACCCTGAGGCACTCCGCTTATAAA
>JAACNH010002083.1:0-47407 GCA_019447015.1 Hymenochirus boettgeri
CGGGTAGTTGTGTTTTAGTTTGTAAAGTTTTTATTAATTGTTATAATTTATTTTTTGATATATTTAAATATGTAAAAAAAAATTAAAAATTAGCAATTTTTCACCAGAGTTTCCCCTGTTGTACTTATATTATCTTAAGGTTACGCACAAAAAAATTTTACTGTTTCTAACAGCTCTGATTTCTGCCCGATACAACGATACTAGATTATATGTAGGTAACCCGACTTTTCATGTACAGGAGACCCCCCCAAACTAACAAACTGCACCTTCCAAGAATAATCCAACAAATTAAAATGATAAAAACCACATACTGACAGTTAACATGAATATCTACCAAATTAACTCAAAATCCCCACAAAGTGAGATATTTTTAGAAAACTACACCACCCAAAGGATATTTCGCACTTTTAGCAGATTTTCTGAAAAATATTAACAAAAAAAAAACCACTTTCAAAGGTAGAAAACATGCCAAAACCCCAGGAATGTAAAAAGTTACAAATGTCAATCTCCCAAATGCCTGAATCAAACGGTATGCCATATGGTGGTTACACACACGGACAGTGGAAGCGAATAGCTACGAAGTGAGAGGAGACCAATTACACAAATGGATCAAAACCAGCAAAAATATTCAGCCAACTCCAATTTGAACAGTCTGCAGTTTTTACCACAAAACACCCCAGTAACTCAGAAAATAACCATGAAAACTAATATATTCTGAATTTACACACCTTCAGCTATGAAATGCTGTAGTTGGTTTATATACATCAATGGTGGGTGAGTTCTTCGTTGTAGCATTTTACAATTTTGTACATATTGTAGAAAAAAATTACAAAAAAACCATTAAAACATGGTTGTTTGCCCAAAAAAATTGCCATGAAAAACTTTACAAAGCATTCTAATTCAATGAAGAGCAACCTTCTTGGAGCATTTGATTACACATTTGTGGGGGGGCACTAGAGGGGGCAGCTGCCAATGGCTCACGTTTGTGTGACTATTGGAATTTACACGGCCAAAATTTTCAAGCACAAAAACCAATAGGGGCACTTGGGATTTTCAAACTAAAACAACCCCGTTACTGTGAACCCCCCCCTCCCCACAAAACAATATTTTTCTGAAAAGCAGAGATGCTCACAATTACATTGGATCACACATATTTTCCCGAGTCCATTCGTTCTGGCAAAAAAAATCTTTGTGGATAATGGCGGTCTTCAAAAATTTCTGAAAAGAATGACAAAACACACTAAAAAACCCTAGCTGTTGCAAAAATCACAGTGCAAAACTTTAAACAAAGCATTCTAAATAGTGAGAGCAAAATTCTGTGGAGTATTTTGAATACCACATTGGGGGGGTGGCACTGGAGGGCAGCTGCCAAACTGCTCAAAAGTTGTGTTTACTATTGGGCATCTACCACAGCAAATTTCAGACAAAAAACCAATGGGGCAACCACTTTTGGGAATTTTAACCCTAAAATAAACTCATAATTTACCAAGGAACCCCCCCCACAACATATATTTTGCTGGAAAGTGGCACAGCTCAATTACATTTGATCACATGATATTGGCCACGGTTCCATTCGTATGGGCCCGAAAAAATCTTGTGGGGAAATGGAACGCATTTCGAAGATTTCTGAAACAAAATGAAAGCACACTAAAACCTATTTGGTCACAAAAAATCCACGGTTTGCAACTGTATACAAAGCATTCTAAATAGTGACAGAGCAAATTCTTTGGAGTATTTATATCCAACATTTGTGGGGTGCGACTGGAGAGGGCAGGCCAAAACCGTCAAAGTTTGTGTACTATTGGCATTACACAGCAAAATTTCAAGAAAAAACCAATAGGGGGAACTTTGGATTTTCAACTCAAAACAACACCTTACATATGAAAACCCCCCACAAAAATATATTTTCTGGAAGAGCAAACCTTATCACTTGCATTTATCACCATTTTTTTGGATATTTGGCCGCGGTCCAGACTTTGGCCCGAAAAATTCTTCACGAAATTTGTGGTTTCGAAGGATTTCTTAAAAAAAATGACAAACAAACTAAAAACTAGCTTGTGTCCAAAAAATCACAGTGCAAACTCACAAAGCCATGTATAAATAGTGAAAGAGCAATCTAATTATATTTTTGAAAGCCACACAAGTTCCACTTATCAGATTGCATGAAATTTGCCCTGTCAGTGTCTGGTCGAAAATCTTATGAAGGTGGCCAGGGTCAGGGTGGTCCAAGGTGCTGTTTTTCAAAGAATTTCTGAGAAAATAGTAAAAAACACACTATCAATCTAGTGTTTTACAAAACAACTGCTATGAAACTTACAAAGCTTCTAAATAGTGAAAGAGCTACAGTGTTCATCTTACATAGATGACCAGGATCTTTGGCCATGATCCGGGACGTACTGCCACAATCTTCACACAAATAAACTTGTGAGATTTGTGAAAAAGAAAACAATTCTAAAAAAAGTTATGTACATAGATTGTTTTCAGGTCTTTTACTGCAAACAAACATTGAATCTGTGAAACCAACCTACAAACCCCTATCTTTTGTTGAAAGGACATAACCTTAATCTATGGTGATTAATGGATTCATGCAGAATTAGTTCATGGAACACAAACTAAAAACACATAACTATAAACAACAGTTAAACCAAAAAAAAACTTACAAACAACATTTGAAGAGGCTACCAATCATTACTATCTGAAGAAATAACTATAACTATGGAATATAACGGGAAAAAACATGCCAGCACTTTATAGATGGTGAGCAGTGTGGTTAAATTCAAAGCAAGCTATCAAAGCAGAGAGTGCTTTGTGGGACCATTTTGGGCAATAATAACGTGGAGCCTTTCTGGTCTTCCTTTGCTAACCAACCACAGCAGGCTATTTGGGGGTACTTTTCCCGGCGTAGGTGGGGGATATGTTTTAATATCAATGTTTACCAACCAACATTATCATTTGCTTGTGTCTTAGATCTGGTGTTGTTCTTCATCACCAAAACAGCAAAAAGAAAGGGAGAAGCGGCAGCTGGTATTCATATAAATGGCCATTTTGGAATCTGTACTGCTGCTTGTGAGACAATAAAGCAATTGAAGTGCGGCCCTGAACTAAATTTATTGGAACCTTCTTGTACCGTACTTGGATTTTCTGGTGACATTGTAGAATGGAGAATTTGGTATGATTTGTCCACGCACACAGTTTTTTATTATAGTACCCTGATGCAGAGGTGTTCTTGAGGGGGGGTTGACACACGTTTCCTGCACCACCACCTGACCGTATCATTATGTATTGTGGTCAGCATGAAACATTGTTTTTGCCGCATGTTTTAGAGCCAGGACGGTCAACCACACCCAAGAAAAACTGCTCACCCCTTTTCAGTTTTTTGTCTACAAGTTCCTCGGTGGCAAGCCTTTCTTCTGGGTTGAACCTGTGCCACAGGCAGGGGGTGTCCAAAGAGAGCTAGGGCTCTGAATAGGGCAACACAAATGTAGAAGTTATCCACGTTTATAGATGGGAAACCCTCCCAGCAAAGAGTAAATAAGCCCCGACAATTTTGGGCACTAGTGCCAAAATGTGTTACAAGTGTGGTGTGTACAAGTGTGTACAAGTGTGGGTGTATCAAGCAACACAGAAGAAGAAAAAATGCAAGTGTGTGTGGGTGAAGTGTGTTGGTGGTGTTGTGTGTGTGTGGTTAAGTGTGTGTTTGTGTCTGTTGGAAAGGGCAGATTGGTACAAGTCTATTCAAGTGTTGTAAAAAACAATCAGAAATTAACACAAAGCAGAAAAAAAAACAGAACAAATGCAAACAACTTTCTAAAACAAGTATATAAATGTGGACAAATGTGTAAAGTGTGATAAGCTGATAATTCAGGAAACAGAAGAAACACACAAAAAAAAAACTGAAAGTTTCGTGTGATTTGGCGGCGTTTGGGTTGTTGGGGGGGGGGGTGGATGGTGGTGGGGTGTTTGGGGGTGTGTGAAAGTATATGTATGTATAAGTGTGTATTAGTGTGTCTCTGTAAAAAACCTTTTCTTCTGGGGTTGACTGTGCCACAGGCAGGGGTGTCCAAAGAGCTTAGGGCTCTGAATAGGGCAACACAAATGTAGAAGTTATCCAGTATAGATGCGGAAACCTCTCCCAGCAAAGGAGTAATAAGTCCCAGACAATTTTGGCACTAGTGCTCAAGTCAACGGGACAGCCTGGGGGATCTAATTGCGAGCCCCGTCCTTCATAGATGCGGGAAACATTGATGGTCTTCGTCACATAATTTGTAGAATTTAATTCGTAACGGGCGCGCTTTGATGGGGATATATTGCTTGAATGAAAGGCGGCCCTTTGTACAGCAATAGCAATTCGTCTACAGATATATTTTGGGATGGAGTGTGACTTCAGAAAAATCGCTCAGACAGGCTATCAGTAGGGGTCTTAACTATGGAGCCTGTCATGACCGGTTGTCCAGGAGGGAAAGCCGTTTCATTAGTGTTTAAAATGCAGAGAAATCGGTGTAAAATTGGTACCGATTTCTGTGCCATAACGGCAGGAAAAGTGGCACTGAAATTACGTATTTGGTATCCTAATATGAGCCACACTGTAACTTTTTAGGGATACCAGTGGTTAAAGTGAGCCCCCAGAATTTTTTAAGCTCACTGAGATTGGTGGGTTTCCATGCCTGAGCTCTGCCTGTGGACATAATGGGTTTTGGCTATAAATTGCTGGGCATATAAATTTGTATAGAGCGCCATATCTTGTAGTATGGCCTCCGTAAGGAAACAAATTAAAGAAATCAGCAGTTGTGAAAATTGTTGTATTGACGTTTACTCAGGGACTGCATCAAATGGGGGATTTGGGGGGAATACCACATTAGGAGACCTCCATGCAGAGTCTTCTTGATCCAGTGCAGCATAAGCCCCACTTACATCTCTGTAGGCCTCTATTGGTGACTGATCTTGATAGCATCCTGACTTGCCCCACTCAGAGTCAAAAGTAGTGCCACTACTTGTTGGAGGCTCATCTAATGATGAGCACTTTCAAGAATCTGATGGCAAATAATCAGAGTCGAGTCACTAGTGTCTGAGGCCATGCAGTAGGATGCGGCCCTCCTCCACACTATATAGCCTTTTGACATTCTAAACCCCACTTGCAAGAACAAACAAACACAGAAAATTAACCCCTTCACCTAACACTGAACTCAAACAAGCTGCATGACTACTAGCAACAAAAGTAACAGTCCCTAAAGTAACAGTGATGAAATGGAAAATGAACTCAAGAGTATATGTCTATACTCAGATAAAAGAGATGTTTTATATACACCTATATATAAATGACACACTCTATATATAGTTATTCAAAAACCTTTTACTAAACAGATAAACAGATAAATTACACAGTAAATAAACCTTTGAAAGCACGCATGCACAAGTGATTGTATGTGCACACGTGTTAGAAAAGGCAGGTGTGTACAAGTGTGTGTGTAATCAAGCAACACAGAAGAAGAAAAAATGCAAGTGTTTGTGTGTAAGTGTGTTTGTGTGTGTGTAAGTGTGTGTTTGTGTCTGTTGGAAAGGGCAGATGTGTACAAGTATATTCAAGTGTTTGTAAAAACAATCAAGCAATAACACAAAAGCAGAAAAAAACAGAACAAATGCAACAACTTTCTAAAACAAGTATATAAATGTGGACAAATGTGTAAAAGTGTGATAAGCTGATAATTCAGAAAACAGAAACACACAAAAAAAACTGAAATGTTTTGTGTGAGTGTTTGGGAGCGTTTGGGGTTGTTTGGGGGGGTGATGGTGGTGGGGTGTTTGGGGGTGTGTGAAAGTATATGTATGTATAAGTGTGTATTAGGTGTGTCTGTAAAAAACAAGTAAATCAAACAATTAAGAACCAAAATACAGGAAAAAAATCTGAAAAAAAGGCAACAACTTCACAAAAACAAAAGGTATGTATAAGTGTGTGAGAAAAACGGAACAAGTGTGTGCAAGTGTTGTGTGTGTGCAAGTTTGTTTGCAGGTGTGTGTGGGGAAGTGAGTATAAAAAAAAAGTATCAATCAAATTTTACAATCAAAGAAAACAAAATATATATGTAATGTGTGTGTATGGGTTGTGAGTGTGTGTGATCACACAAACAATGAGCAGGGGGGTCCACAAAAGGTCCAAACAGTATGATCCCAGGAGGTCCACGATTCAGGAGCAATGGCAACTCTCTAGTGATATTTGATGCACTATGGGGTGGTATAATATATAACCCACCATAATTGTGTAAATGTTGCAATCTGTGACCTCTCTGTGACCATCAGGGTAACAGGAGCCTGTCAACTACTATTGCTCGTTGTCTAGGGGGTCCTTGATATGGCAGCATGTTCCCCTGCAATTCCAACTATAGCAGGGGGAAGCTGTCACTGTTTGAATGGGACTTCCTGTTCACATGCAGCATGCTGCATTGTGGGGTATCGCGCGATCGGGGGACCGGGAAGACTCGCTCCCGCTGCTCTGCTCATTGCTAGGGGCTTGCCGACAGCAAGGTATGCGTCTCCTTACATTTATAGTAGGTTTGTTGCCGCCGGTCCTGTCTTTGACCTAAAAACGTAAATTTTCCTTGCCTGGCAAAAACGCTGGACAATAGGGCCGTGAAAACTTACCATGGTGGCACTGAAAGGGTTAATCGTAATTTACGACCGAAGTTTGTTATTACTGAATGTTCAGTGTAGAATAAAACCTTGGGGAATCCTGTGGATTTTGTTATCGTAGATTATGATCATTATCGGTAATATGCGATCATATCGGAATTTATGATAACGTTTAGAATTAGAAATGATCATTAAAACGATCGGAAAATTAACGATCGGTTTAATAATCGTTTTACCGATGTTAAAGCCACAGGATCTTAAAATGCACCTTTATAAATACGGCCTAATGAGTCACAAGTGTGCTACTTGATTATAAGATAGTTCAGCCTGCTAGAAAAAGAAAAAAACAAAAGTAAGTTTACAGTGACCCAACAAACTTTTCATAGGAGAGAGCAGTGCTATTTCGGCTGCATGGAGAGATTATGTGGGGTACTTCCCCTCAGTGAAAGCAGCTTGCGCGTTCTTAAGATTGGTAAACAGAGAGATATATAGGGCACTTCTCTCACTCCTGCTAACTTTTTCAACAGTTGCCTCAAGGCACTTGAGCTGCTTGATATCTGTAGGCGAGGAACGAAGGGAGTGTTCTAAGGCTAGCCCTACTACGCATGTTCCGTCAGTTTCAGCTTAGGGGTATGGATATGGTAGGGAGACTAAATAGACTTTGTGCTAGAAAACTGATAGTGTAATAGTATGTGAGGGAAAGGTAAGCTTTTATAATGATACCAACACCTTTGTATGTTGTATGGTAATAAAGGATTAAAGTACTAAAATGTATTGGCCTGTTAAATGTTTGTAATTGGACCAGGGGGATTTGATTTTACTCAAAATGATTAAATCACTAGTCAGTAAGGCTTGATTTAAATAATAGTTTTCTACATAAAAAGAAATATTATAAGAAGAGATTTTTAGAATAATAACAATTTATAAATAGATTTAGTCAAACTGAAACAATAAAATTACAGCATATGTTATTGCTAAAGGGGAACTGTGGGCTCAAACAAGTTTATTTTAAATGAAAGGGCCAGGTTCATACCTTAAAACAAGCCATCAACCACCTCTCTACATGCTGCACAGCCCAAAATATAAAGAAAGAAAATCACTGATCAGAAAGTTAGGGGTGGGAGGTTCTGAATCTGCGGTCAGAAATACTATTTCCTCCTCTAATCTGTGGTTGGCACATGCTCAGTGCATGACTGAAGGGTAGGAGGGGGTGGGGGAAGAACAGCACAAGCCCACAGCACTGCTTTTTGTAAGCCTCCCACTTGCTGGCCCTTTAACAATGTGTGCCCTGTGTCCCCTCCCTTGCAGCCCCCTGTGTGGCCCCTCCCACTCATGGACTGTTGTGGCAGGAAGTGCAGGGGATCTGGTGTGCTTAACCTATCACACATATAAATCTAAAATCTTCAAAACAACTGTAAAATAAATAATGAAAGTTAAATTGCAAAATTCCTCAGGAAAGCAGTTTCCTGTCGATTTACCTAAAGTATTTTTGGACACAGTTACCCTTTAAACAAACATCCAGATCTATTCCACTCCCAAACAATCAGAAAAATATTGTTTTTTCACTGAACTTTTGATGAAAATTAGCACTGTGAAGGGGGTTGATTCTGTATTCATAAGTTGGTAGTGATTTAGAACAATAGGATTAAGGTTCTTTTTCTCAACTTGTTCATGTTATAACATTTTGCTGTGAAGGAGAGGCATGTGATCTCGCTGAGTTCAGAGAACTGCAAAAGTAAACCAAATTCTTTGTAGGCAGAGATAAACTTCCCAATAATCTTAAGCTAGGTACGCACAATACAATAATTTGTCCTGGACCGATGTCATTTAAGTGTTTGAAACGATCGGGACGAATTATGTATGGCGCTTTTTTGCGACGTTCATTCGTCCAAATCGTTATGAATGAACGAGCTGGACAGGTCAAGAAAATCACAATCAAACGTGCAGTCCTCTATGGACCACTAGATCGGTTGCGCCTAGCTGTCGAACACAGCTACTTTTGCAGCGACGACAGTCCTTCTCCTGGCCGACCGGTTGGTAGAGGAAAGGGTTGTATAGTGTGTAACCTAGCATGAGGACCGCACAATCGGTTGTGATTGTTCAAGCGTTCGTTTGCCCTATTTGGACATACAAACAGTCGGCGGTTGATCGAGGCCGCAAAAAGCTGCCATACAATTAATCGGCCCGACCGAAAACACGAAATGACGGTCGGGCCGAATTATTGTATGTGTGTACCTAGCCTTAAACCTCTTTCCAGTCTTAAGGGATGTCTGCAGTCCACTGACATCTATACAAATTCTAGGGCAGTACAGACGACGAAGTAACATCAATTTCCAAACATATGCGGTAACCCTGAAGGTAAAACTCGAGGTGCACTACCTGTACCTGTGCCACTGCAGGTGAATATCATCAGTCATATATAATTTAAGGTAGGCACACTCACTTCAGTATTTTCAACGATACTCATTTATTAAAGTGCTGAAAGTAACAACATGCCAAATAACACAACGTTGGGGGGTTCAGCCCCCTTCCTCAACCCCCAAAACGTTGTGTGTATTTGGCATGTTGTCTTAATCACACTTATATGGTAGGGCACCCTATCATATGGTAGGGCACCCTATCCCACCCCCAACTGCTAAGTCCATAGCTCTGAACTCGACCCTCTGCTTGCCAGAACTGCAAGTAGGGGGCTGGACTGACCGCCACGTCCGAGATGAGAGGCAGCCAATCAGAGATGCAGCTGCTGCAATCAGAACATCGGGGGAACGAAGGATCGTTAGTTCTGCAGCTTTTTTTTAAACAACTGACTTGGAGGTGGGATATGGTGCCCTTACGTAAACATTGCCCTGTAATGCTTTTATGATGGTGTTGAGTTGCCATCTGCCTTCTGGTTCCACCACCGCAGGCCCCCGCGTGTGTAACAGATTTGATATGACTTTTATTTCCATTTACTTGGTGTGTGTTTAAGTTTGTGAGGATTACACTATTGTATTGGTGGATTCAGCCATATACCCCAAATTTGTGAAAATTTGTCAGGGCAATTCCTATGCTGTAAATTAAAAGAATAATGACGCAATCAGTGAAAAGGGTCCTTAACCTTGCATAAACAAAATGGAATCTCACACATCACCTATTTCAACTCAATGAATAACTATGGACATACCCCGCTATGGAATAACAAGCTCCTCCCACAGCTTCTTAGCCTTACCAGCCACATGCTGGTGGAAAGAAAAAAGAGCGGTACTAACACTAGGGAAGCCAATACAGAACAATCAAACATTCCTTTCCAAGACCTTCAATACATACATAAAATCCCAAACGTAGTGACACTACAGATATCTTCAACTTACACATGCAATGAAAGCGACTTCCCCAAAACTTCGACAGTATATCAAAACACCCAATAAATCGGTTATAATACGCACCAGGGGTTGAAAGGAGTATATCAAACTGTATACCTGCCTAATATCCGCCAGTCACAGCCCATTTAGAACAAACCAAAGCAAAACGGACCCCACATATGCCAGGATAACAGAGGAACGCTGGTCGGAAAAATCCTTAATACATACTGCGGGTATCCCCATCAAGTAAACAATATAACTCATACAATTCAAGATATAAACACCAGTCATACTACCTCCCAACAACTGAAAACTATGAACACCAAACAAAAATTTGCATGCCCCAAATGGAGAATGTCACAGCATAGAAGCCCCATACGTTTCCGTTTTGGCTTCACCACAGACGTTGGTTATATGTGCGTTGGCTCTGAGGCTCAGGGAAGGGGTTCGATTGCAATAGCAAAAGAGGTAGGGGGACAGGAGCACCCTTGCCTAGTTCCTCTCTGGAGTGAGATTGCCTGATTAGTTCTCCATTTACTAGTATCTGGGCCATCGGGTGCATACAGTAGTTTTACTCATTTAATAAAGTTTGGTCCAAAGCCCAGCGTTTCAAAGCTTCCCAGAAGAATGGCCATTTGATGGAGTTGAATGATTTATGGGCATTTTGCGATAGGATAGTTGCTCTCCAGTGTTATCGTGATTTAGTTGCGTTTGTATTAAAGTGAGCCGCAGATCATTGTCGTTGATTGTTTGGCAAGAAACCTGGTGGTCTGGGTGGATTATGGACATGATGACCAGTTTTAAACTTGTGGCTAGGATTTTGTAGTCTGATGTTAAAGGGCATGTCCACCCCGAAATTTAAATGATATGTGGTAGGGCATGCTCCCCCAGCCCAACCGCATTAATATAATTGTTAGAAAGTCCCCCGATTTTACTTACCTGCCCTCTCTCCTCACTGCAGGTTAGGCCCTCTGCTTGCATGGAAGTGAAAGCAGGGGGCGGGCCGCGTCCGTGATTGGCTGGAGAGGCAGGGAGGGCTGCACGAGCCTGCCTCAACCTTGATGAGGTTGAGGAAGGCTCAGGCACAGCATGAGTCACACACTGCTCCTACACAGCAGTTCCTGGACTTTGGAGGGGGACATTTCTTCCCCATCCGGCCATGTCAGTGTGGACCACGGGAGTTAAACCACTCCCACTTTGGAAGCAGGACAAATAACAAAATTCAGGCATAAAGCCTCTATCTGTAATCCTCTATTCAGTGTTTTTGTCCTACCTTCGGAGGAGGATAGTAGATGGTAACTACCATTTTGCAAGTACACTGTTAGAGGAATAGTGCCCAGGATGACAGCAGAAAATCCGGATGAGGTAAGGGAAGGTGGTCCGGCTGCTTGTGAGACGCCGGGAGTCCTTCACATGGATGCAAATTGCGGCCGAGAATCTCGCAAGTGCAAGATTGCGCGTGCTAAGCAAAGTAAATGGCGTGAAAACGAAACATGATGACGTCCTCTCTAATGGCCGTGCAATCCTTTAAAAACGCCGGAAAGCATGATGTGAGGCTCCTGTTCTGCTGTAGGCCGTTCAGTCCTCCGAATCAACGGACATTCGGTAAGCGGCTGTAATATGGTTATACAATGCCTGCAGTTTAAATTCAGGCATTATATATTTTTTTTTTTTGAATTTTATTTCGGAAAAGAAAGGACCCATCCTCATGGCTGATTCTGGTAATGTCTCAGGAGCATAAAAACCTGTGCTATGATCAAGCATTGGTCTGTACTAATTGTGATGGTCCTATTGAAACTGGCAGATTTGTGAAACTGTTTATCATTAATTGCTAAAAAATAGGTCCCATTCTATGTCAGAATTTTGATTTTTTTTTTGATTTTGTTTAAATCATCTATGATAGATACTTGTAATTCTATCAAGGATGATTTTGCCAGGCAATCAAAGAAACGTAAAATGGAAAAATGGTATTTGATCTAGGGGGGTCTACTCCTTGAGTTAGAAGAAGGGGGACATTTTTTCTTCTAATAAATCCTCAGATGAATGGAGGAAGTGAATGTTGGTTTTGATGTTAAATCGGTGGATAAAATGCTGCAAAAATGTATACTACCATGGATATTAAAATTCCCAGGGAATCTCTGGGTTACTATGGATAAGATATTTAAAACTGACCAAAAAGGATCAGCTTTATTTCCCAGTGCATATTCATATTTAAGACTGGGAGACTGTGACAGTGAATGGAGTTTACCTGATTAGCAGTATTTTGAAAAAAAAAATATCCTATTCCATTAGATTTTAAAAAAGTAGGGAAATGTTCCTGAAGTCGATTCAGTGATATCTAAACTTACCAATAAAACTACCATCCAGTGATGAAAGTAGTCTTCTTTAAACATCACATGAATAAAAAAATGGAATCTGTTTTTAAAGGTTGTTAATTCAGGTTGCACTATGCGACCTATGCACTATGCACTATGCGACCCCATCTCTGGTCGTTGCTAAACTCAATCCATATGGATGAGCAGCTGATGGAAGCCATCCAGCAAGATTGTAAGAAAGAGGATATGTTGGAAGGACTTAATTATGCATGCTTCTAATTTCTTGTCTGACGCAGCATTAGATGCTTTTTAAGTATCCGCCGATCTTCTGCTCTTACTATTGCAGGCCATAGACTTATGGTTAAAAATCTGGACTGCAGACAATTCATGAAAAATAAGTTGGTATCTTTTCCTTTTCAGGGAGATTCTTTGTTTGGTCCAGACTGGGTAAATTTATTTTATCTATTGGTAAACAATCTTTCCTCCTCAAGATAAAAAATATTTTTGCAACAAATATAGATCATCATTTAGATTTTAAATGAGTCAGCACTTATCTAGACCTTTCAAACAAGACAGATCTGAGTAGACAAGTTTGGTCAGTTAATCGGAATGAGTTTTGTAGGAACATGCGTAGAGCAGGATTGTTCAAAAGACCACTTTTGTACGGAGGTCGTCTGTCTCCTTTTTTCAGAGGAATGGTCCCAAATCAAACAGACAAATGGATACTGAACATTGTCACATAGGTTGAAGCTAAATTTGTATCCCTTCCTTCAGAGAAAATTTGCCTCAAGAGTTCCAATGAACAAGGCCAAACGCAAAGCCTTAGGAAGCAGTATCTTCTCTGAAAAGGAAAGGAATCATTGTCAAGTTCTAACAGATCAAAAACACAGGTTTTTATTCAAACCTATTTGTAGTGCATCTGTTGTATTCAGTTATATCAACTGGACTTGAAGTTTAGTTCTGAAGAACGATGACTAGCGAAACATCTTCTAGAACTAGACTTCAAGTCCAGTTGATCTAATTGAATACAACAGATATACCATGAACTGGATGAAGAGAAACCTTCACAAGCATATTGTAGTGCAAAAAAGGATGGTTAATTTCCACCAGTGTTGGGATTAAGAGTTAAATGGCTTCATTTTAAAAGAGAAATTCAAAATGGAAACATTAAAGTCGGTGACAAGCTACCTAAAAGAAGGAGATTGGTGGCATCTCTAGATTTACCCAATGCTATCTGCACGTCAAAATTTCTCAGATTCTCGGTTCTAGGAAAACCATTGGCAATTTGTGGCCAGGCCTGGACTTACATCGCACCCCAAAGGTATTACGAAACTAATGTAAAACGTAGCGGCCTTTATCCGGCAAAGAAGGTTTCATGGTTATTTGGACAACTGGTTTAATATGGGGATTTGGTCTCGGAGACCCCAGAAGAGTGGAATTCACAAAAAGGTATATGAAAAATTGGGATGGTTACTGAATTTAAAGAAAAGTGTCCTAATACCAACACAAAGATTAATTCATCTGGGTTAACTGTAGATACAGTAACAGGAAAATTGTTTCTTCCCATAGAAAGTATTAAAAATACAGATTATGGTAAAAATTGTTTAAGAAAGTTGTCTGTCTCGACAGAGAATGCATAGAAATACTAGGTTTAATGATGGCATCCATGGAAGCATTTTATCCACAAAGAATTATTTTAAATTTCAATGTAAAAAGTCTTTGATTTGGTGGCTAAAAGAGGAATTTAAACAAAGGGAAATCTTTTTTGGCCCACGATTATTTGGTAATATTCACAGACGCAAGTTTGTCAGGCTGAGGAGATTCTAGCAGATCAAAACGGTTCAAGGAAAAAAGGACCATAAAAGAAAAAGAATTTACACATAAATCTGTTAGAACTAAAAGCAGTTCTGTTAGTACTAAAGGCATTCTCAAAGTATAACAAACGAATATGTCAAATAATGTCAGACAACCGGACGGCGTAGCTTATTTAAATCATCAGGGAGGAAACCAAAAGCAGACAACATTAATGAATCATATGTAATTTTTTCTTGGGCAGAGCAAAGCAAATCTTCAGGATTAATAGCTTTTCACATACCAGGTAAGGAAATATTCTAGCTGACTTCTTCAGTCGACAAGATATTTATCCAGGAAAATGGGTTTTAAAACCTATCAGTCTTTCAACAGATCACGAAAAGGTGGGGAATTCCCCAGTTCAATCTGATGGCAGACGAAAGAACTCGAAATGCCATCTATTTTTTTCAAGATCCTAAGTCCTCAGTCTGCTGGGATAGATGCGCTTCCCAAAAATGGGACTTCAAACTAGCATATGTTTTCCATCCATTTCCTTTAAATCCCAAATGTAATTCAAAAGTCCAGGAGAGAGTACTAATTTAAAGGGCATGTCCACCTTGAAATTTTTTTTTGATATAATATTCCCCCTGTCCCCCCAGCCGCTATATTTTTATTATCAGAAAGTGCCCCAAACTTTACTACCTCCTCCTTTCCTCCGCCACACTGCCAGGCCCTCTGCTTGCGAGAAAATGCAAGAAGAGGGGCGGGGGACCGGCAGTGCGTCTGTGTTGGCTGAGCGGCAGCCAATCACGGGGGCAGCTGCCGGGAGTTCAGTGCGGAAGAGGGAAGGTAAGTAAGTTTGGTGCACTTTCTTATAATAAAAAAAATAAAACCCCTTGTCCATATAATAGTATACTTCCCCCAGTTCCAAACCGCTAAAAATAATTATAAGAAAGACCCCCGAACTCTACTTACCTCCCTCTCTCCCCCGGCATTGAGAAGCTGGCAGCCGCGTTCGTGATTGGCTGCCTCTCAGCCAATCACGGACTCGGCTGCCGGTCCCGCCCCCTGCTTGCAGGGTCTTGCAAGCAGAAGGCCGGGCCGGGCGTCGGAGGAGAGAGGGAAGGTAAGTAAAAAAATTGGGGCACTTTCTTAAATTTATTTTATAGCGGTTGGGGCTGGGAAGATTACTATGATATGGGGAAAGTTTATTATAAAGGGTGGACATGCTTTAACTTTGGTTTTGTCAGGATGAGGAAGATCCTTTGAACTAATAGAATCAATAGATTTGAAATGGCTTTCATATAAGGTTTCCTTTTTAATAGCTATCACATCAGCTCAGAGGGTAGGAGAAATGGCAGCATTTAGAGTAGATGAGCCATTCTGTTCTATTATTATTGATTATATAGCACCTACATCTTCCGTGGTGCTTGGTATTGAGAATTCTCTTCTTTTAGGCTGGGTACACACAAGGCAATATTTTCGGCCGATTCACAGCACTTTAGGTTGATCGGCCGACCAAAAGTGCCGCGAATTGGTCGGTCGTCCGAAATATCAGCTGGTGTGGGGCGTCTGGATCGGACGAACAACGAACGAGCGGGCATATCGGAATATTCTGTTCGATGTGCAGTTCCCTATGGGACCGCAAATTCGTCCGCGACTGATGAACATTTGTCCCCGCCGAGCGCTCGGTCGGGACAAAAAGTCCCTCGTGTGTACACAGCCTAACCCTAAAGAGGTATCACAATTTCATGCTAATGAACCTATTGTGCTTCCATCTTTTTGTCCCAACCAGCTATGGAATGAAAGGAAATTCCATGTTTTTAGACGTATTGAGAACAGTCAAATGTTATATCAAAGATATTAGGGAATCCGTCGTTAATGGTTTTGGTCAAAAAAAAAACAGGAATAAGTACTAAGAGAACAGTGGCTAGATGGATTGTTCAAACGATTTAAAGTTATTTATGAAAAATCAGGGAAAGAATGCCCATTTGCAATAAATAATAATTGCAATATAATTTAGTTTTGATTTTACTGTTCTGGGTTCGTGGTATTTTTTCTCCCTATTTATACACCTAATATTGGTCCTAATAGTGCTGCCCCCAAAGGGGAGTGGCTTAACCCCAGTGGTGCGCAATGACATGGCAAGGATTGAGAAGAGCACAAATTATTGGTAAGTAATTTAAAGTTTCATGTTTATATACATATACAATTTAAAATTACATTTATATATTATAAACAAAATAATTTACTAAAATCAAAGTATTTGTACTTGTTGCCACAATTAAATAAATAAATGTAACACAATGGTCACCCTTAAACCTATCACTTAATAGGAAGAATTAACGCAGTCAAGAGACCTTGCTCTCAAAAATATACTTATTCAGAATATTATCAATAAAAATCAATAAACAAGACCTAAAACCCATACAATCAAAAATCACAAAATTAATCTGGCAAATAAAAGACTGCGTATTCGATTAGAATATATGACTCGACACAAAGACAAAGGAGGATTTGGTCTCGAAACCTATTAATAATATAAAGCGGCCAGACTTGCACAGATAACACTAGGGTATCAGGGCAGGGCAAACAGGATGGGTAGACATCGAACAAACTTTATGACTTTTCCCATCCCTCTACAATACTATGGACGAATAGAAAGACAGAAACTTTACAATCCAACCGCCACTGCAAATTATCCAGACACACCAAACTCTGGGACGAAGTAACCGCCTACACAATCTAATTCAAGCTATTCCAAAGCAACCCCCCTATTTCACACCCTACCTCTCAACCCAATTTTCAATATCCAATACATTCTGGATATCACTAGGTATAAAAAAAGAATTCAAGATTATGTAATATAGATGGCTCCCTAATTATATGGCAAGATGCAAAACAAAAAGGAAGCTATCTGAAAGCCATGGTTTACATATACACGCCTGGTATAAATATGTGGAATCACCCTATGCCTTAACCAAAACAACAACCACACAAAATTCGAAACATTGCTAATAAATACAGACTCCCTACAGGGCCTCTCATAATATATACCTATACAATAATTTGCCAGGAAAGCAAACCATAAAAACATAAACAAACGATCAAATGGGGAAAAAGACTTTAGAGTGAATTGGAGGACCAATGGCAGCAAATGTACTTAAACTCTCACAAATGCACAGCCAATATTATAATTGAAGGAAAGACCTACAAAAATCCTATATGACTGGTACACAACACAGAGTTCCTACATAAAAATCAAGCCCACTTTCCACCCATGTGCTTCAGAAAATGTGGTGTTCCAGCAGACCAGTACACGTGGTGGTCATGCAGTGAAATTAAAAATTCTGTGTGAAATGTAATCGCAGAGTGGATTGCAGAACCTTTTCAATTACGGCCCTATTCAACCTACCACCACAGGGTTTCAAAATCCAAAACTTATAATAAATATTTGTGTGCAGTGCTAGATGCTTAATAGCCCTCTTGAAAAAAAAAAAACCCCACACACCTACCAGAGAGGATCTAATTAAAATATATGGTGGATCCACTCTAATGAGGATCGGCAGCCACACTCAGAAATAACCTTAAAAATTGGACCAAAACGTACATATGGAGCTTAGAATGGACTCCACAAAACAATAAATAAGAAATTACTGGAAGAGGTCGGGTGACGGAGGGAGGCCCGGATCAGGGAGACAGGCCGGAGGTAGGTAAACTTCGGACTTGTAAAAGTAGAATTAATCTATATTACAAGTGATGTAATAAACCCAAAATGTATCTATAAATGTAAGATATACTCAAAACTGCATTCTGTATAAATTAATGAAACAACAGGTAACTATTTAAAATGGAAATTACCACAAACGTTACAGAACTAATAAGAATTACTTACAATACTTACCTGGATCACAGGAACCTAAACTGTTAACTGTATTGATTGCCTCCCAGTTGGAGTTCTTTTCTTGTGTAATTATAGGTATAATTTATGTTTGAATTTATTTACAAAAAAAAATAGATTGAAATGTTATATAAGTATAATAAATATATTTGTTGTATCAATTGCCAAATAAAAATCTATTGAACAAAAAATTATTTGTACTTACATCAACCAAATCCCATACTGGGGAATTCAGTTCAGTATGATTATTTGGAGACTTAACCATCACTACTAGGCATGTATGTGTTGTAGGGAGAATTCCACTATTTCATGGAGTTTCACATAAAAACAGAATTTGTTCTAAACTCAATCTTTTCATTGGTTACTTTTGTGCTCTCTTGATTGGTTAATAAATTCCTCCAACTAAATAACAGCCAAAAGGTGCATTATGAGCTCAGAATGTGAGAATCCTCCTCACTTGGTACAAACAGTTACAGAAAAATATGCATTACTGCCAAAAGGCAATCTCCTTGTTTATAACTTTTCATAGTCATAGAGCAAGTGTTTCTAATGTTCCTTAGCTAAACCATATACATATTTCTATATATTTTCACATCACATGTTCACAGGTAGGGCAACCGGCAGCAAAGGGCTTCAGAGGGGAAAGGGCACCCCTCTCAGAGGACAAGGAGGAGGCGGAAACCTTTCTCAGAGGAAGACTGCTCCTGGACTTTGGACAGACACTGCAGGAGAACATTTGGAGCAGATATGTAATCTGCATGTTTGGAATTTAAAAGAGGGCAAGATACATACTCAAATGTTCAGAAAACCAAGTAACACTGTTTTGAGCCCAAAGCATGCACCAAGTCCCATGCTTAAGGGAATCCCAGAGGGCAATTCCTCAGAATCAAGAAAGAATTGTAGGTATATAAGTGATTTTGCAATAGCAGGAGAAGGCCCTAAAACTAAGTTCATAGAGAAAAGTTACCCAAAGGCTGAGGCCACACTGCACATGCACTGGAGGTGCACGGAACTGACTCGTGGAAAAATCACTGTGCTTTACTATTTATTGGATAATAAACTGTTTTTACCAAAGAGGGGAATTGGGCGTACATATATATGTGTGATATTTTTTTTCTTCTATAGGCTAGGCCACACTATCGCGTTTTTCTTGTCGTTTGCGGTTTTTTCAGATAATTGAAAATTGAAAAAAAAGGTACCAAAGAAAGGGGTGTCCCCTTGTTCAAGGGTATACTACCTGTTCTGATGATATCAAGCAAAATTTAAAACAAATATTGGCCCATCATTCAAGATGATGTAACACTAGATCCTGTGACTAGACGAAAACCATTCACCGTCTATAAAAGGGTAAATCCTTGCGTAATTCCCTGGTACAGGCCGACCCCATTACCAAATATAAACAAAAAACATTCAGTTTTCACAAAAAATATGGCTGTTACAAATTGTTCAATTGTAACATTTGTAACTCTATGATCATGGGAACACTTTTTTTCACCCTTATTCGGGCAAAAATATACTATAAAAGGTTACTATAATTGCAACACGGAATATTGTATCTACCTTTAAAATACCCGTTCCCTTATTTATATCGGTAAAACCATTGGACAATTCGAAAGGAGACTGCAACGTCACAAGAGTGACATAGAATTGCCTTGGCAAAGGGGGAAGCGAATGAATCCAAAGGGGTTATCCTCCGGTTGCTGCACACTTTTGCTTAATGAAAAACATCAGGTCCTAGACCTCAGGACAATGGTTTTGACCAAATACCAGTAGATCCGAGAAGTGGGTGATAGAAATAACACCCTTTCCGTAGGGAGGCCAGATGGATATATGAACTAGATTCAGTTCAACCAAAGGGTCTAAACGCTAACATGGGACTCCATGTTTTCTATCAAAAAGATAACATAAGAGATAGACATTTCTAGGATAATGTTTTTCTGGGCTAGTTACATATGTTTTACTTATTTATTCCTGATGTTTTATGCTTTCCATTTACAGTACTGAGAGAGTGTACAATTCATGGAGTTACTGAATATATAGATGTACTGTTACATAGTGTTCTTTTCTTGTAGGATATTCATGAGTACTGTTTATTTAGGATGTTATATTCATCCTGTATTATCTTCTACGGTCTATTATTATATTCTCAATATGTAAAAAATATGGAAAGACATGTCCTTAATGATTTACAAGGTTTTACACTATTTATTTTTATCTTACAACATTGCACTTATTTTAATCCATTAGCACTTTATTAGCATTGTCACTTATTTATGGCACACTAATATTGTATTATAGACTTTGACCACTAGATGGCCATCTTCAGCAGTTTGGGTTTTTTTTAGCTATAATAGCACTTTGCATGTTCATTCATGTTTTGTGAAGAAGGGACCGCACATGATCCCGAAACGTCATTAATAAATTTGGTTTGCACCTAGAACTGGTGTGCCCGGTGATTATCATTATGCATATATCGACTGCGGCTACAGCGACTAGAGCACCCAGCATATGAATAAATTTGCAGTGGGTACTGCTTGAACTGTTTAGGAGTGCAGAGTCCTACTCTAACAGTGTATTCTACATCACCACCCAGACTAAACTACTCACCAGGAACGTCTTGTACTGTTAATACATTTCAAAGACACTACAGCTATCTAATTGTGCCCATTTCACACCTCAACTGTTTTTACCCCCTGGTCATCTGTTCAATTTAGCACTAATGTTTGATGTTTACTGTCCCTATGTGTATATAAGTTTATGATTTCTCAGTTCTTTTGTAACATCCAGCGGGGGGGGCTTAGGACTCCAGAAAAGCTTGCTTAATTTTTTATCTAGTTAGCAATAAAAGGTATCACAATGTCTGATTACAAGCCAGAGAAAGGGGGGATTCCGAGTTCCCCTTTGGGCTCTACCGTTGGTTCACAAGTTCTCCAAAAGCCACCCTTTAAACCAACGAACAGTTCATTATAGACACCTAACCCATAAAACTGTTTTCTTGGTGGTCATCACACTTAAAGGAGAAAGCTTAATCAATTTTGAAAGACTCTGAGCCCTTCTGGTTTTTGCCTGTACAAAGTGGTTTTAAGACAGGTTCATGACCTTAAACCTAATCCTTGCTACTTTTCACATAGATAAATCTGCTAAATTCTGGAGAATGGATGCACTAATTATCCTCTTCAGGGAACAGAAAGGTTTCAAGCTGTCAAAGTACTATTGGATTACTATACAACAAGGGAGCACAGTCTACACACACAGTGTGTAGAATTATTCAAACAAAGCATAAAAACATGTTTGTGTGTTCAGGCACACAAACATTTTAAAGTACATACATAACCTATAATTTTAATAGATCATACAAAATATGGCACAATACAATACTGAATCCCTAAGTCATAGCAAGTCACTAGTATGGGAATACTCAACTGTCCAAAGGTCATCTGTCTATGGTCAGTGGTATATTTGTCTGAATTAAGCCCAAAGGACTAAACAAGTGCACAATTGCAAGGGGGTATGTATGGTGGTCCACATGTGGAAATGGTGATCATGTTTCACTCTAGGAGCTTTTTAACAGTGTGTTCGCTATTGCAGCCTGGATCAAGTCTTGCATCTGACAAGCTTATACTTTCATGGCAGGTGAGCAACCTTCTTAGGAAACAGCACATTCCACCAGAACTTTGTAAGGCAGCATGTGGTCAACTTTGACCACATTATAAATCCCTACAAATTAGATTGCAATAGTATCTTTTAAACTACAGGACCCTTGCACCATGTTTCCTCAGTCTTTTATTGCTACTAAGTTCCCATCATGTTTCACTGCTGTGGAAAAACAAGTTGCATTATCTTCTTACCATAATTTTCTTGTTTCTAAAATAAGTTTATGGAATTATGTTATCAGGAACACATTTTTCCACACGCCCTATGAGGTTCCCTGTGCATTAAAATACTGGGGTCAGGGGGCATGGCCAATAGGTGCGCATGCTCATATGGCTTTTTGAAGACTACAGGGTGAATTGTACTGTCATTGAAACATTGAAACCTGCTTAGTTAATCTATTTCAATCATGTACATAAATTCAATTTACTAGAGAATAATCTTACAATGTATAGGTTTTCTGGGGAGAAAAGCTTCAAACATTAGGATTTCAAAAAACTAAGTTTAGTTCTCCTTTAATTACTGATTTAAGGTCTGTGCACACATGTCAAAAACAAGGCCCATCTGGCCATTTTTTTGTGGCCCCCGGTGACTTACAGCATTTAAGACCTACCATTTAGTAGTAGTCCCAATCCCAAGAACCAAAATTTTCACAGTGCCTTGTTAGAGCAGCGCGATCTGGTAACAGTACCTTTCAATGTCAACTTTAGAGGTTTCGATATGGGTGTGAAAGATCTGTATAGTAAATTCCTGAACATAGAGACAGTGAATTCTGGGGGCATGGCAAATTGGTGCATATTTTCAAAAGGCTGACACATGGGCTGTGAGTTTAGGGCAACAACATGGAAGCCTCCTTGTTACAGAATCCACTTCTTACATGTACTAAATGCCACTTATAGGTGTTTTGGGTTGGAATGTTCACATTAAGGGCTAGGCCACCAGTGTGATTCTCACAAGCTAGCGATCGCACTTGCAATCTGTTAGCACATGAGAATCGGTGTACAGTGCATGCCAACATATTTTGCAAACAGATGGCAATGTGCGCCAGTGCAATGCTTTTCAGGCACGTTGCTGACCATCATAGTGTGGCCTCGCTCTAAGAGAAAAAAAAGTTTACTTCAAACAAAGCTGTGGTCAAAATTCCAATCAATATAAATATACCATTATCAAACTGCATAAAATAGATTCTTATACACAAAAAAAAACCAACAAACAATATTCTCTTTAGAAAAAGCTCAGGGGATGTAAAATCATCCTAATAATCTGTCTTTATTATGTTAGATACTGTCTCCATCATAGCACAGAAACAGTATCTCAGATTCCTTTAATCACATGGAAAAAGTTCCTTATTGGCAAAAAAATCACTGCTGAAGAAAACTCCAGGTTCCACTTCTAGGCGGCTCCCCTCTTAATCATTTTACATTAAAATGAGAGTAGTTCATTCCTTCATTGCTAGAAGTAGCACCATTTCTGTTCTGTTATCTGTTCCAGCAGCTTGCATAACAGGTGCAAGGGATTAGTACTTCTCAAAGGTAATAATCTAGTTTTGAGGACACAACTTTGCAACCTTAAGAGAGAAAACTTGTTCCTCCTTAGGGTAGTAAGTCATTTCCTTGGAAACCATGGTTACAAGCTCTTCGTCCACAATATAGCTGCGCTGCTGAGCTCCGCCCTCACGCACATCTTCACATGTTGGTTTCCAGTGGCAAAAACGGCACAAAGAAATCAATCAGATTCTGGTCTATAAGGCGCTGTGCCAGAATCCACCTGTTTTTGAAAAAGAAGAATCAGTTCAATGGTATCTCTATGATACTGAAGCTCGTAACCCACCTGCTTCCTTTTAAAGTACCCAGGGTGAAGAGCTAAAATGTCTTCACCCCTGGATTTGCCTTTGATCAAGCAACCTCGATAGGTTGCGGGTCATTCTGACCAGCCCCTTTAATGGGCATATGGGCCAACCTATGGGAAGGTGTAAATTGGAATGTGTGTGTCTCTCTCTGAGCTTACGGCCCAATGGATGGGGAGTGCGAACTTTCTCAAGTTTGCCAAATCTAAGGAAAATCCCTAGCTTTTTAAGTCCTTATCTGGGTAGTAACAACAGAGCTTGCCTTAGGAAACCCAGGGGTGAGGAGCTAATGATTTAGGTTCTCACACTAGGTAGTGGGAGAGTGGTGTGATGAAACAGTTTTGTTGAAAGGAAGTATTTAAAAACCAGGCCATCTAATTTGATAAGCAGTCAAATACACAATCTCTGAAATCAAATCGAGACATTGAAAATGGAAAATAACCAGTATTTAAAAGGGTATAAGCCTATCTATACATGCCCGTTAAGCAATCTGTACACCTGAAATTAAATTCCAAATTACTGTTTAGTGTAAAATGACTTACTGTCTTTTCTATTAAATGCAAGAAAGAGATAAATGCTGTTCCACGTCAGAAAGCTGAATTTCCTCTCTTGTCTTTCCCTCCTTCCAGAAATTCAAAGCCAATTCTGAGATGATTCCTGATCCAGAGTACAGAAGGAATACACATATAAAAATATATAATAAAAAATTACAGTTAATGGGCATATATATTTATAATGGTGCGGAATCGCGTCTTTAACAATAATTACTATTATATTTACTATTTTGATATTAATTTTATGATCACGGTCGAACAATTAAAAATCGCAATTGTACATTTATACACAATCATAACTGGACACTGGCTTAGTCTAAACCGCAGGTATTGGATCCGATCGATCGTAAATGTACAACTGCATCCATACATATGATAACCAACTCTATAGCAAATTTGCTATACTGCAAGATTTTATAGGGCCCAATGTAGCCCAAAGTTACTAGATGGAAACGCATATAAATATGGGTAATATACACAGTAACAGTATACATAGCATTTAAAGATTTTGGCTTTTCTGGCATTCTCTCCAAAAAAAGTAAATGGAATTTGATTAGGACTATGCTAAAAGATGGGATGATGATCACACATTGCAATATTTTGACCATATGAACTGGCACTCCATACCTCATGGATAAATGCCTGGGTACCATTTAAAAATAAAATATCAGTGGAAGTGGCAAAATCGCAAAATTTACCTATATGTTTAAAAGTTATGCCAACATTGGTCAGTCACAGACAAAAAAATAATGCCGATATTTATATATCGACCAAATATATAAAACCCAACCTAAACTGAGAATGTGCCAATAGATGTTGATTGATGATTAGATTGAATGCATCTAATTGATTGCTTTGAGTATTCAAAAGTGTCTATGTTTTCGGGTTGACCATTGAGCTCAAAGCAGTTTAGAGGCAGTCAGACATAGGTTTTTTTTTACCTCATCAACTAAAAATAGATATGGCTAGAACTTGGCCTAGTAAGTACTGATTTTCATATAAATTGGTTGCAGCCCCAGAATCATTTGCATTAAAGAGTGGATATCGCTTCAGAGAGCAATTAGAATGAAAGACAATTGAAAAGGACCATATAACTAATCCGCTATTCTCCCTCCTACAAACCTGAGAAAAATAAATATAGAACGATGATACGACACTCCATCCAGCAACTCGTAGTAATCCAAATATGGTTTAATGGCATCAATGAGTCCTGGGTGCATTTTGTCTACTTCATCAAATATAAAGATAGAGCGTTCACACTTTGTAACATTCCTTTGATCCATTTCTGGAGCTGATCCTAATGCAACAAATATTTATTACAGGATTACGTTTTATCAAGCAGGATTGGTGGTTGATTATTTCCAGCACATGTGGATAAAGCATTTATATTACTGGTTTCTAGATTACCTTATATTGGTCAATAAGATGAGCATGAGGAAAATGCAAAGTGGCAACAAACTGATGGATGTAGGGACTCTCCATCCCAGTTGGATATATTCCTGGCCAAGATCGGCTGACGAAATTCTTGCCAGTGCCGGTCCAGCCATGAAAAGAAAGTGCAAGTGGCTTTTTGGACTGCTTGTTGTTCAAGAAACCTGTCACTGCTTTCAGGATACTCTTTTTGCCAGATGCTGCCCAAAATTTTAGAATCAAAATCCAACTGCAGAGCTAAAAGACAAAAAAAAAAAGCTATGTATTATTAAAGGGGAAGTTCACCTTATTGAAAATCTGAGTTAGGCTGTCTTCTAACACATTAAACCTGTTAAACATGGCATGCATTAAAACATCAATAAAATAACTGGGCAAAAATCCACCACCAACCACCATAAGTCACAGTGGCCCAATTACCCACCACCATAATGATAGTGGCCCAATATCCACCACCAACCACCAGTCATAATAAGCCAATATCGACCATCAACCACCATAGTCACAGTGAGTCAAAATCCACCACCAACCACCATAGTCACAGTGGGACAATATCCACCACTAAACACCAGTCATAATAAGCCAATATCCACCATCAACCACCATAGTTACAGTTAGCCAATATCTGCCATAAGCCAACATATTCACTGTGAGCCAAAATCCACCACAAACCACCATAGTCACAGTGGGACAATATCCACCACCAAACACCATAGCCACAGTGAGCCAATATTGACCACCAACCACCATAGTCACAGTGAGCCAATATCAACCACCATCCACCATAGTCACAGTGGGACAATATCCACCACCAACCACCAGTCATAAAAGCCAATATCGACCATCAACCACCATAGTCACAGTGAGTCAAAATCCACCACCAACCACCATAGTCACAGTGGGACAATATCCACCACCAAACACCAGTCATAATAAGCCAATATCTACCATCAACCACCATAGTCACAGTTAGCCAATATCTGCCATAAGCCAACATATTCAAAGTGAGCCAAAATCCACCACCAACCACCATAGTCACAGTGGGACAATACCCACCACCAAACACCATAGCCAGTGAGACAATAACCACCACCATAGCCACAGTGAGCCATATCCACCACCAACCACCATAGCCACAGTGAGCAAATATCCACCATCAACCACCATAATCATAAGCCAATATCCACCATAGTCACAGTGAGCTACGTAATACACCCACTAACACCCATAGCCACAGTGAGCCAATATCATCACCAACACACCATAGTCACAGCAAGCCATAACCACCATAGTCAAATAAGCCAATATCCACCATCAACCACCAGTAATAAGGAGCCAATATCCACCACCAACCACCACAGTCAGTGTCACTGTGACTATGGTGGTTGTTGGTGGATATTGGCTCACTGACTGTGGTGGTTGGTGGTGGATATTGGCTCCTTATTACTGGTGGTTGATGGTGGATATTGGCTTATTATGACTATGGTGGATATTGGCTTGCTGTGACTATGGTGGTTGGTGATGGATATTGGCTCACTGTGGCTATGGTGGTTAGTGGTGGATATTACTGTAGCTCACTGTGACTATGGTGGATATTGGCTTATGATTATGGTGGTTGATGGTGGATATTTGCTCACTGTGGCTATGGTGGTTGGTGGTGGATATTGGCTCACTGTGGCTATGGTGGTGGTTATTGTCTCACTGGCTATGGTGTTTGGTGGTGGGTATTGTCCCACTGTGACTATGGTGGTTGGTGGTGGATTTTGGCTCACTTTGAATATGTTGGCTTATGGCAGATATTGGCTAACTGTGACTATGGTGGTTGATGGTAGATATTGGCTTATTATGACTGGTGTTTGGTGGTGGATATTGTCCCACTGTGACTATGGTGGTTGGTACCATCAACCACCATAGTCACAGTTAGCCAATATCTGCCATAAGCCAACATATTCAAATGAGCCAAAATCCACCACCACCACCCTAGTCACAGTGGGACAATACCCACCCCACCAAACACCATAGCCAGTGAGACAATAACCACCACCATAGCCACAGTGAGCCAATATCCACCACCAACCACCATAGCCACAGTGAGCAAATATCCACCATCAACCACCATAATCATATAAGCCAATATCCACCATAGTCACAGTGAGCTACAGTAAATATCCACCACTAACCACCACCATAGCCACATGAGCCAATATCCATCACCAACCACCATAGTCACAGCAAGCAATATCCACCATAGTCATAATAAGCCAATATCCACCATCAACCACCAGTAATAAGGAGCCAATATCCACCACCAACCACCACAGTCAGTGAGCCAATATCCACCAACAACCACCATAGTCCCAGTGAGCCTATATCCACCACCAACGTCACAGTGATCGAATATCCACCACCACCACCATAGCCAGTGAGCCAATATCCACCACCAACCACCATATCCACAGTGAGCCAATTCACCCCCACCACCATAGCCACAGTGATCCAATATCCACCATAGTCATAAGCCAATATCCACCATAGCACAGTGAGCAATATATCCACCACCTACCACCATAGTCCACGCGAGCCAATATCCCACCATAGTCATAAACCAAAATGCATCGTCAACCACCAGTAATAAGGAGCCAATATCCCACCACCACCACATAGCCACAGTGATCCAATATGCAACCAACCCCACCATAGCCACAGTGATCCAATATCCACCACCAACCACCATAGCCACAGTGCATCATATCCACCACCAACCACCATAGCCACAGTGATCCAATATCCACCACAACCACCATACCACAGTGATGAATATCCACCACCAACCACCATAGCCACAGTGATGCAATATCCACCACCAACCACCATAGCCACAGTGATGCAATACCCACCATAGCCACAGTGATGCAATACCCACCACCAACCACCATAGCCACAGTGATCCAATATCCACCACCAACCACCATAGCCAGTGAGCCAATATCTACCACCAACCACCATAGCCAGTGAGCCAATATCTACCACCAACCACCATAGCCAGTGAGCCAATATCTACCACAAACCACCATAGTCATAAGCCAATATCCACTATAGTCACATGAGCTACAGTAATATCCACCACTAACCACCATAGCCACAGTGAGCCAATATCCACACCAACCTCCATAGTCACAGCAAGCCAATATCCACCATATTCATATTAAGCTAATATCCACCATCAACCATCATAAAAAGGAGCCAATATCACCCCCACTACCATATGGGCCAATATCTACCACCAACAACCATAAATAAGGAGCCAATATGTACCATCAACTTCCATAGTCACAGTGACCAATATCCACCACCAACCACCAAAGCCACAGTGAGACAATATCCACAATCAAAAACCATAGTCATAACCCATATCCACCATCGTCACAGTGACAAATATCCGCCACCAACTACCGAAGTCAGTGCGAATATGAATTCACATATGAATTCATATCCCCTCCATACCAATGTCCAAACTTAGTTTATATCTCCCATCTCTTCTCTCTACCCCCTCTACCCCCTCTTTCTGCTCCCATATGCTATATCATCTTCTTGCTAACGCTGCACTTCCATCTTTTTCAAATCCAATTAAAAACCCACTTACAAATCCTCCTCCCACTTTCTATCTGTCTTCCTACTTCTGTCTGCTGGGGATATGTCCCCAAATCCTCAGCCATGTAATATCTCGGTCTGCCATCACCACATCCTGCCTTACCCCCCTCTCACTCCCTGTAACGTATCTATTCCTCTGATTCCACTATATCACTGACCTTCTCCTGTGCTCAGCTTAATGCTTGCTCGCTAGTTTAACAAATCTACCATCATTCATGATCTCATCTGCTCTAATAATTAACCTTCTTGTCATACTAAAACCTGGCTCTCCTAAAATGACTAGGCCATTAAAGCTTCACTTGCTCCCAGTGGGCTCTTTTCTCCCATACTCTGCTTAAATCATGGTGGAGATGTTAACTTTTACTTTCTTCTTCTTCTGGTAATAGAATAAATTTATTACTTTCCCGCCTGACCTTTCATTCTCACCTTTTGAGGCTCATTAAATTCAGCTCTCGCACCCCTTGTCGCTAGTAACCGCTGTGTACAAACCACCATCTACAGCATCTCCGTCCGCATTCATCTCTGACTTTGAAATTGGCTTACACTCACCCTCTCTGCTGACTGTCCTGTTCTGATCCTGAGGACTTTAACGGTGTCTCATCGACAACTTCTCCCTCTCCTGCCCTCTTGCTTTCTACACTTAAACATCCACATTTGATCTTTAACAATGGACTAATGCTAGCAGTCATAGGATAGCCACTTCCTGGATCTAGTGTTCACTAAAAACCTCTCTCTCTTCTAACTCCTTTCCGCTTTCTGATCACCATCTTATCACCCTCTTCTTCCTCCTGTCCCTTCCTCTTGTGTGTCTGTATGTATACTAGAGCCATTGATCTCCCGGCACTTGCCTCATCCTGTCATCTAGTCTCTCTCTTCCCTCTGGCCTGTTGATGATCCTGAGTCTGACTCGCCTGCTAATTCCTATAACTCTATCCTGACTAACATAATAGACTTTTTGTCCCCTTGCATTTCTGACCTCTAATCCTTATACATGGGTCAACCCTGCTTCCCGTTTTATACACAGGTGCACGCATGCTGCTGAACGTGTGTGGATAGAGTCCCGTACAAAGACTGATTTATCCATTACAAGCTCATGCTGCAGTGTTTCAGCCTCTGGGTTCTTGCTGGCAAAACAAAACTACTTTTGAAAACTTATAACAACAAATCTAACCCACGTCACCTCAACTCCCTTCTGCGCCCCTCACCCGCTGACTCTCTTCTTCTTTTCGCACTCTCCCAGGACTTTGCGCATTACTTTCAAAGTAAAAGTGGAGTAAAGTGGAGTCCATCCGCATGCAGATCTCTGTCCTAGGAATGACTCTCAGAATATGTTGCCCTCTCCTCCCTCTGTTATACTCATAGCTTTTACTCCAGTGACCCAATTAGAAGTCTCTAGCCTGCTTCTGTCCTGTCAGCTTGATCCCATGCCCTCTGTATTACTGACACACTGTACTCTCCCACATATTCAATGCTTTCCTTACATCTAGAGTTGTCCCTTCCATCTTTAAACATGCCCATGTTAAACCCATTCTGAAAAACCATCGCTAGACTCCTCTTGTCTACTAACTGCCGTCCGGTATCTCTCTTACTGATACTCTAAACTGCTAGAACGATTAGTCTTCTCCAGTATCATTAACTACCTCCATGCTCAAACCTATTGTATCCTTTCAGAGATTGATTAAGATCATATGGGGCTCTAGACAGGGCCATCATTTAGGGCCCCCTTTTTTGTTACTATATTGTATAGACTGTAATTTTGTTACTGCTTCTGAAGCTGGGCCCCCAGATTTCCTGGGCCCTAGGCAAGGGTTGCCTTGTGGATAATCCTGCTCTGATCCTTTGCAGGGGCGTAGCTACCGGGGTGCAGGGGATGTGACCGCACCAAGGCCCTTGGCAGAGAAGGGCCCCCATTTTGTGCTAAGGTTCCAAAACTACCAGTCTGTGTGCCAACTGTTTGACCAGTGGTCTGTATACAAAGCATTTTTACAATTGTCTGTGTGCCAAGCATTTAACCAGTGTCTGGCTGTGTGCAGTGCCAGTTTCCCAACCAGTTTATCAGTGTCTGCACGCTAGCATTTAACCAGTCTTTGTGCCAACTATTTTACCAGTGGTTATATACAAAGCATTTTACCAATGATTATTTGGTTTTGCAGTGCCGATTTGTGTTTTTTGCGCGGTGTTGGGGGGCCCTGTCCAAATTTTGCATCAGGGCCCATAAGTCTGTAGCTACGCCACTGATCCTTTGCAATCTGGATTCCATCCTGCGCATTCCAATGAGACGGCTCTGTGTAAGGTTGTGAATGATCTTCAGGTTGCAAAGGCCGATGGTAACTTTTCTATTTTCTCTTTCTTAACCTCTACTCAGCTTTTGGCACAGTCGATTATTCCGTCCTAATGCAAATACTTTACTCCTTGGGCATTCGGAATGAAAGTGGCATCCGGTTTCTATCTTATCTCTCTAACCGAACTTAAGGTTCGTACACACCTGCGAAACACTTGGACTCATTGTTTTCCTTCTACACTATTTCCTTGGAAGATGTCATTAGCTCTTTTGGCTTCAGTATCACTTATATGCAGATGATACACAAATCTACTTGTCCACCTCTGCTCTAACTCCTGACATCCAATCACGTGTCTCTGACTGCCTCCTTGCCATCTCCTCCTGTGTTGCGACACTGCTTCAAACTGAAACTTTCTAAAACTGAACTGATCATTTTCCCACCCAAACCGGGTCCCTTCTTTCTCTATTTCTGTTGATAACTCTTCCATATTCCCTATCCGTTGGCATGCTGCCTAGGGTAATTATTGACTCCTCTTTCTCCTTTTCTAACCACATTAACTATGTTGCTAAACCTGACGATTTTTACTTTGCATATAGCAAAATCTGCAGGTTCCTCTCTCTCCTGACTACCCGCTATGCATTCTCCATCCTATTGCACCTAGACTAACCTACTACTTACTGGTCTTCCTGCTTCCCACCTCTCTCCCCTTCAGTCCATACTAAACTCTGCTACACATTGTTTTGCTTTCTAATAAACAGGATCCAAATCTCCTCTGTACTGGACAACAACCCAGTTTTTACAAAGCATTGTATACAAATCATAATCCTTTTTTTTTTTTTTATAACCCTTTTCTCTGCTGCACCTCCTTATATTTCCTCTCAAATGTCCCCATATGTTCCCGCCCGCACCCTTCAATCATCACAGAACCAGCTCCTGTACAAATCCCCCCACTCGTACTGCATCCTCTCGTCTTATACCTTTCTCTTTCGTGGCTCCCATCCTCTGGAATTCTATTCCCCTCCTCTGTCAAAAAACCTCAATAAGGTTTAAATCCACACTAAAGGTCCCGACCCTGCCGCACGATGTGTACGAACGTTCGTTTCGGACGATAATCGGCCCTGTGCGTAGGGCTTTATCGGCCGAAACGGACGGTCGTTCGGGGTTCCAACCAAGTCAGTCGTTCGGTGATCCCAGACCGAAGGTTCGTTTTGGCTGATAAAGGCCCTACACACGGGCCAATTATCGCCCGAAACGAACGTTCGTACCATCGTGCGTCGCGGGTCAGGACCCGTAGGTTCTACCTATCTGGTAACCAGCACAGTATATGAGTATATAAGTCTCATTCCTGCACTTATACCCTTCCCTTCTTTTCTGTATGTTACCCTCCTAATATGATTGTAAGCTCTATGGGGCAGGTAGCACTATTTAAGTATTTGTTCCCCTTGAGTGACTTTTTTGTATTTTATTGTACAGCGATGCATCCCCAAGTGGTGCTGTATAATAAACTATACATACATAATTGCCAATCCTCTTACGTGAGGGGTTCCCCCAAGTCGTGATCCCATTTTATCATATATAAATGGATAGGGGGTCTGTAAGATAGAGATATTAATATATTCTTATAGGAGAGAGGTCAATTTTGTGTGTTTTGGGCCTCTGATAATTATGTATTCAAATTTGAAAGTGTGAGGGAATAATGAGATTTAAGTTATTTTTCTTAAGAATATATAGCATACAGTAGTTCTGTCGCATTCTTAATGTTGTAAATCATGAAACATTATGAACGTTACCAGTAAAAATAGTTGTAATAACCCCCCCCTCCCTTTTCCCCTATAGGTGTGGACTCCGCGCCCTGAAACTCATAGTTGAGGGTGTCATGGCATGCAATGTCTGTCAGTTAACAACCAATATAAAAAGTTAATTATTTACAAGAAGAGTTCTGATGTGGTGCATATCTGTACATCTTACAACCTGGGTGTGTAATAACATTCTGTAACCCATGTTATTTTGTTATATAACTGGGTGTGCAAGATGTGCAATCACATTTTGCCTACATAACTAACTTGATGTTTTGCATACACCTTAACTAATTGTTTCTCTTTGAATTGAATTCCTTAGGAAGTCTGTTGTTGACAACATCACCTCTGCCCATTTACTTGGTGACCCTCATCTCTCAAAATTATTTTTTTCCTGTTATTTGGACTACAACTACCAGCAACCCTCAAATCGAATGCACACTGGTTGACGTAGTTCGAAAGCTGCAAGACCCAAGATTTGTAGTCACCTGTATTCTTGTATGCTCTATTGTTGACAACGCTCCCGGAAGTACCTCCCCAACCCGTATAGATGACTCCGTTAACAGGGAGACAGCCCCGACTGTTAAGCTTATCGGCTCCAGAGACAG
The DNA here is from genome assembly GCA_019447015.1 of Hymenochirus boettgeri. NCBI lineage: Eukaryota > Metazoa > Chordata > Amphibia > Anura > Pipidae > Hymenochirus > Hymenochirus boettgeri. The sequence continues at coordinate 33,789 of JAACNH010002083.1, forward strand.
AACAAGAACAGGGAGCAGCAAACAACCAGCACCCTTAGCAGATTCATAACTACATTGTGCAACCCCACCCATAAACATAACACAGCGTCCGTATATCACTTCCTATTGCCATTGCAGCAGCCATGTTCTGAGTGGGAAGATGTGCCAAAATATTCTGAATAGCTTCCAATCGTCCCGTTTTACGAGTTTTTTTTTCCCATTATCATTCCATCTGTGTTCCCACCATGCCCGGTGTCTGTAAAATTTTAAAGAAAAAAGGAAAATTGGAAGTGAAGGAGCAGGCTCAAGGACCCTGCAGCTGGAGACTCTCACAGCCCTGCCTGCTGGGGGCGGGGCTGGTGTACAGTCCAGAGCTGCGGGGGAGACAGCGTGGAGAGGGAGACGCAACAGCAAAAGTCTACCTGTTACCTTTAATGTTCATCTGGCTTTTTCAGTAACAGGCGCAGCACTGTAACCTTATTAACTCTTCCCTTTCAGGGCCAGTATTAGTTACTAGTAAGGGTCAGGGAGGCGTGCAGTGCCTGTTACTGATGGCTAGGTACACAGATACACCAATGTGCACATATCTGTGTGTTGGGCTTGGTGAGTATCTGGGATGCTAGGACAAGACATTGTTGTGTCAGTATATCAGTGCATGTGTGCGATCTGTGTCCTATCTCAGTGTATGTGTGTCATGTTTGTAGTGTGTCAGTATATCCGTGCATATGTGGTAGTGTGTCAGTATGCCTGCATGCGTGTGTAAAGGTTCTTACACACATGCAATCGTGGGTGCCAACCCACGACATGTATGAACGGGCGATAATTGGCCCGTTCATTCGGGGATCGTTGCCTGATCTGCCAGGCGGATCTCCAAACGAGCGCCCGAAACAGCCGTTTGTACACATTGAGCATTGCAGGTCGGCACCCACGATCGTATGTGTATGATCTTTAAGTATGTCAGTGTGTGTGTGTCATATGTGTGTTGTGTGTAGTGTATGTGTCTGTATATCTCCTTGTATGTGTGTCGGTATAATCGTGCTGTGGTGTGGTGGTGTCTATATATCAGTGCATGTGTGTATGTTTGTGTCCGTATATCAGTGTTGTGTCGTGTGTAGTGTTTGTCAGTATATGCATGTGTGTTGTATGTGTCAGTATTCAGTGTATGTGTGAGTCGTGTGTGTAGCTATAGTGCTTGTGCGTTGTATCGTGTGTGCGTCTCAATAGTTAATCAGTGCATGGGTGTCAGTTTGTGTGCATGTTTGTGTTGTCATGCTGTGTGGCACAGATAGATAGAGTATAGGTTGACACAGAAAGATGGATAGACAAGTAGATAGAAAGATGCAGATAGACAAATAGATATACAGGTAGGTAGACAGACGAAAGAGATAAATAGATAAGATAGACAGTCAGACAGACGAAAGATAGATAAATAGTTAGAAAGATACAGATAGATAAATAAAGAGACAGGTAGTTAGACAAAGGAATAGATGGATAGAGCGGTAATCGAAGATACAGATAGGTAGACACACTGATATTAGCTGGGTATTACTGGTAGTGGAGTATAATATATTTTAAAAATTGTCCTATTTCATGGGTTTATCTGTAATTGGGCGTACCCTATAGAAAGTGCTTGTGAAGGTTCTCATTCATCCAGTCATGGTATATCGTGTTGTATTCATTAGATCAACTGGACTTGAAGTTTAATTCTTGAAGACGTTTCGCTAGTCATCCGACTGGCTTTCTCAATTCAGAATGAACTGTACAAGATAATCTTGTGGCAAAACCCTGGAAAAATCCCAATTAGCATATCACAGAGGTGTTATAGAACGCTCAGAGTAAGGTGTCAAAACAACATTGTACATGGCAGACAGTTGGTGTCGAACCCCCACCTCTATTTAGGCTTGGTTTCTTTATTTCACATAAATGGCCTCCTTAACACCTCTCTTGAACCAGTCACATTCTTTACCAATATGTTAACATTACAATCTTCAAAGGTATGGTCCCTTATCCTTAAAGGAATAGTTTCACACAAAAAGGGAACTATTCCTTTAAAGCAGTGATTGAAGACGGGAGGTAAAGGACCTATTCCTTACTTCCGTTCTTCAATCACTTCAATCACCAGGAACCAGGACCGATGGTAAGTTTAATTACCTCGCACACGATCACTGGCGCTCCATTGACCACTGCCGACTGCTTCCTGGTTTAGTTTACTATAGCGCGCAATATTGTGCATTCCACTATAGTGCACCTAAACCAGGAAGCAGTCGGCAGTTGTCAATGGGAGCTGCTGTGGATTTTGCGTGAGGTAAATAACACGAACCTTCGGTCCTGGATCCTGGTAAAGTGATTGAAGAACGGAAGTAAGGATAGGTCCTTTACCTCCCGGTCTTCAATCACTGCTTTAAAGAAAGTTTCACTTTTTGTGTGAACTATTCCTTTAAGATGCAGGTAAGATGAGTCCTGACCCGAGGAATTGGCTCTTCTGTACTGGCTAAAACGTTGATGCAGTTGCTGTTTGGTTCTCTCCCACATACAAAATCAGAGCATACTGCACTGTCACTGCATATATGATGTCGCTTTTCTTGTGTTTCGGTATTGGGTCTTTCGGATGTACCAATTGCTGCCTCTGTGTGTTTTCTGTTTAAAGCAGACAGGGATACGGTGTTTTTTTAAAATTCTTCTTAATTTCTGATCTGTGCGTGTTGGTTTTCTGGAAGTAGAGTTTCAGAAAACCAACACACACAGTCAGTATTTGATGTTTGACTCCCACCACCCTTAAGATCACAGCTGGGTGTCATCAGAACCCTGCACACAGAGCTGAGAACATCCCCACTAGCCGCAGAGCGAAGCTAAAGAAATGAAACATCTCATAGGAGCCCTTAAAACTGTGTATCCGACTGGACCTTTGTCAAAAGAAGAGTGGCCCACAAGTGCTGTGCCGCCTCACACACTGAGGGAGTCTGAGGCTGTGCTTTCGGCAGCACTGTGCAGGAAGAAGCCTTAGGAATGTCACATGTCGTCCATTACTTTCTGGTCTCATTTCTGTTCATTTCTTTATATCTTGGGCTGTGGAGCACGTAGAGAGATGTTTGATGGCTCGTTTTAAAGTACTGGGTACACATTGTGTGTAGCATTTATACGGTCCTTCGGAAATGACTAAAATCTTCACGGGCATGTCCCTATAGGGGAATCAGCCAGCATTCATGGGAAGCATCTGTCCTGACACTTTTCCCTATGCTTTGTATAGGGAGAATGCTCGGGACTGTGGATCTTTGGAAAATAAAGGCTTTAACAGTATATTTTTTTTTAAATTTTGGCCCCTGACACATGCATTTGGTGCTGTTTGGTGTGGGGAGTGTTATATGGAATTGTCTGAACTTTTTGTGTTGAAATGGGAGATTCTATCTAATCTATCTCTAATCTAATCTAGCTTCTATCTAAATCTAATCTAAAAATCTTCTACTATCTATTCTACAATCTAATCTTAAAATCTAATTCTAAATCTAGAAAAATCTATCTACTAAATCTATAAAATCCGAAAGAACTATCTATCTATCTATAAATCTAATTCTATCTATCTTCTATCTAATCTAAAATCAAAAAATATCTAAATTCTAAAATATCTTAATCTATTACAATCGATCTACTAAAACGTATCTACTAAACTCTTACGCGGTGGGAAGGGGGGGGCGTATTCTTCTAAATCGGGTGGGTCTGGGAGGGGGGTGGCGTATGCTAGCTACTAAAAACCTAGGGAGGGGGGGGGTCATTCTACTAAAATCTATCTAATTCTAAATACTCTATCTCAATCTAAATCTATTCTCTAATCTAAAACTAAAAAACTAATCTAACTAACTAATCTATAAAGCTAAAAAAAAACCTATCGATTAACTTCCTATCTAATTCTATCTAAATCTATCTTCTAATCCTCTCTATCTATCTAGAATCTAAAATCTTCTAAACGATCTTAAATCGAACTTCTACTATCCTAAATCTTATCTATCTATCTATTTCTATCTATCTATCGAAAAAACTAAAAATCCTATCCTAAATCTATCTTCTAATCATCTAATCTCATCTATCTATTCTAATCTAAAAATCGATCTTAATCTCTATCTTCTCTCAATCTAGCTAATCTACAATCTACCGTGTCCTGAGAGAGAATTAATACAAGTTAAAAGAAGTGATATTCAGTACAACAACCACTCCCTGCTTGAGCTGTCCAATCAAAACAGCCTGCCCGGTATGGTAAGTAAAGGCTTACAAGGATTTACATCAAGTCTCAATGACTCCTTCCTTCTCAAAAAAATGCTTGCAAATACTGGTAAAAACAGAAGTAATGGGAAGGATAAGTCCTCCCTCCTCTGCAAGCTTCACCGATTTACATCTGGTCAAAGGGAGACGGGCCTGCAGGATTCGGCCTCCGCGCTCCGATCTCCAAACTCCACCCCTTCCCCCCTCCCATTCCTTACCGTCCACTATCTTTAGAACAAACGGAACAACAACTCCTCTCTACAGACCTACATACCGAGTTTTGTTTTTTTTTTTGTTTTCAAAGGTTATGGTATGTGTCCATTTGAGGAGGATTATGCGCATGAGTGGCTTGTTTCATCATTCACTGCTTAATTTACAGAGGCGGACTAAATGAATCGGGGGAATGACCAAGAGGGGAGTTGGAGCCCTCAGTAAATCAGAACAGTGTGCAAACACGGAGCCCAGAGGAAGTAAAATAAGGTAAATACATTATTTTATTATTATTTACTTTTATTAATTTCTGGATTGAAGCAATGTATAAATTTCACTAATAGCTGCCCTTTAGACACTTTACTGATAAAGCAGCAGATCAATAAGAGGATCCCACCATGTTACTACTCTCAATTGTCAGTTTTCATTTAATGTAAATAGTGACGCTTTAAAGTAGAAATGAAAAAAAAATTGCCATGTATTAAGGAATAGTGTCACTGCAGAAAGTAACCTTTCCCTGTAATATATTGATTGAAGCCGTGTCACTTGAGAAAGGGCAGCAGTGTGGCTCGAAACTGTATGTCTGCACATGTAAAAAATAAAGTTGGCCAGTGCGTTATCCTGCTTGTTTGCCTAAGTGTACCTACCACCGTCTCAATATTTTGTTGTAAACGATTTTCGTATGCCTGTATCAGGATGGAGGCATAGAGAGGGTGCTACTGGATCTCCCGTTTACCTGCTGTGTTGAGTAGTTATAAATTTTCTGGAGGTTAAGGAGCGATGCCTACCGCTCCCGTTCTTAAAGCACTATTCAGGAGCGAGGGACAAGGTAAGTATATTACCCTTTTGCGCATCCACTGGCTGCAGAGCTGAAATCTCAGACCCGCTTCTTGGTTCTAATATTCCACTATAACGCACCATGTGCTTCCCTCCTGGCTTTTAGCACTATATTTAATACAGCACTAGTAACAGGCTACCCTGGCAATGAACTGTTCTTGCTGTAGCTGCTGCTCAACGAAGCATTTTTTGTAAGGCAGAATAATCAACCCTACAGCCTGCTCAGGTCCTTTCCATTTTAAAAAAACTTTTTATTAGTTAATCCTTTAAAGCAAAGAGACCTTACTGCTCTTACTGCATGGTGCCACTTTTTTCCTCGCTCTATCTGACTCAATGTAGAGAAAAGGCAAGGTAGAATGTACTCAACCGTCTAACTGTATTTTTTTACCAAAAGTATGGTGCTGGATCACTGATCTCACAGTATGGATTAACGATTACCTCTGCTAACATTTTTTTTTTTGTTTTGATGAAAGCTGTCATACCCTTAGAATAATACAGGCTGCAAAGTATTGGCCAGAAAAAACTTTTGTAGAATACTGGTCACTATGTCCTGAGTGCATCTGTTTTTTGTTTTTGAAATTACAGCAGTTTACCACACATTAAATACAAAGTACCTATTCATACACAATTACATTAAGATATTTAAACCAATAATAGGCTTATTAGCATTACAATTTATTAGCATACATGCAAAAGATACAAACAACACAGAAAAATATTTTTTTTGTAATGTTTATGACAATTTGGCTAAAATAAATGTCCCCAGTTTTCAGTGGCCAGTATAATTGAGGCAATCTGCAAATGATATTTGTTTTTTAGACCCTCCAATTATAGTTCCTTGACGTCGAGATCTATAGTTACCTATGCGTCTTCTCTTTCTGGCTACTGTCCTGTCCAGTGTCCTGGCAGTGGTCTTATTTCTGACATTCCGGCTAGAAACACATATTCAGATCCTTCAGCAAGGACCACAAAATGTTGGTTGGCCTAAACACTGTAAAGTAAGTAGTTTAACTGGGAACTGTGGTCTCCAACCAAATTTTTGAATGAAAGGCCAGATTCCTACCTTTTAAAAATTAGACAGATCTGAAGAACTCTCTGATCAGAAAGTTGACAGAGGACATTCCAAAGAATGCTCCTCCACCTCACTGCCGGTGAGCACAGCCTCAGACTTCAAACACCCCCTTCTGTGTGAAGATACCAGGATTCCAAGGTAAGGGCACTACAGAGCCCCTACCCTCCTTATGGCCTCCCCCCACTCACCTAAGACCCAGAGTCAGAATCCACACAGAACGCTGATTTGTACTTTGCCTGTAAAGGCTGTTTTTTTCTTAAGGGGATAGGATGCGGGTCGGAGGTTAGTGGGGGAGGGGCACAGAACCCGGTGGGCGGGTGCCAGTGGTTTGCAAATGAAATGGGAGGCTGCAAAGGGGTCTGGCTAAGGTCCATGGGGGCCTGCAGGGGAAGGCCATTGGCCCACGAAGTAGGAGGAGGACAATGAGACACAGGGAAGAAGTTTCATCTGTCACATAATGTCAGAGCAGGAAGTGCAGGGACTGGTGATTCTGCTACCATATCACACATGAAATGTAATATCTTCAAAACCATGTAAAAATAATTATGAATAAATAGCAAATACCAGAAGCATTTCTTATCAAGTATCTAAAGTGATTTTTTGGCCACGTACCACCTTTTAATTCCCAGTTCTAAATAAGAATGTAAAAGGGCATTAAGGTTCTTTTCTCCTCTCCCAAAATAAGCTGTTTTTTCCTAATATAATTCAAAATAAAACACGATCTACATAAAGTGGGGCATTTGTTTGACGCTGTGAAATCATTAATGGGCTAGGCCACACTAGTGCGTTTTGGCGTTGTGTTTGCGTCCGGGTTTTTTGCTAAAATGTAAATCATTTCCAATGTGCTGCGTTTTGCGGTCCCGTTCACCTTTTGGTAGCATGCGTTCCACCATTTTGGTGTGCATTAACCATGAGTTTTTTCCATAACGAAAACGGCAAACTGCACGCGCAAAATGCACAAGAATTGCGCGCCACAATCACGTGTGATACGCTCGCGATTGCTGCGCGATTCCTGTGCGTTCAAGTTAGGCTTAGGCCTTCTGGCATGCCTTTTGAAGTCATTGTTGGGTTGTAAGTAAAATAAATTTTCCCTCTCCATTGGAATTAATAGCGTCTGTTCATTTTCCTTCCCTTCTTGATTTCTCATAATGATAGTCTCTGTCCTTTCTCATTGATGGCCGCTTGCGGTTAGGAGGCTATTCTGCAGTAAACACAGAGAAATAATCATCACAAAGTGTTACTATAAAGTATTTATAAAAAATGATCAATGTAATAAAAGTACTGACAATGCATACGATTATAATTACTAATCTCCATAGTTTTATACACGGCAAGATTATAATAACCACAACCCTGAATGCTGGTTTGCATGGGCGTCACAATGGTATCGATCGGTATCGGGCCAAATACTTGTTTAGTTATCAAAGGATTGTATATGAAAGCAAGGGAATGTAACACTCTCCACATAAGCCACAATTAACCATCAATATTCCCCCATCCATACTTCCTTAGTGCACCAACTATAATTGACAGAATACACATATTAAAGTTCCATAAAACTATGATGTATGGACCAATTCCCAGGCAAGAGGTTGGTGCAATTCATCGCAACTATGACTTTAGGACAGGGTACCACATAGGAGGAGTAAATTTATTTCAATTGTACAGGCATCGGTAGGATTTGTGTCATATTAAAGATCTTGGGTTTTGGTGGTACAACTTAAAGGGCATGTCCACCCCCAAACTATAATCCCCCACTACTGGCCGCACCATGTAGTGTATTAAATCCTTACCTCAATCCTCAGCTCCATAGGGTTCTCCTGTAGTCCCCCCCAAGTCCCCAAAAATACTACCAGGAGGCTAGCAGAGTCCATATAGGACACTGCCTGCTAGTGGCTTCAGGTAGTATTTTTGCCATGCTACTGCAGCGCCTTCTCCCCCTCCCTCCCTCCCTCTCCCCCCCGTTCTACTATCCCTCCCCTAGCATAAAACCCCTTCACAGTAATGATTTCCCCCATTCTCCCAGCCCCAACACCGCATATTTTTTTTTTTTAGAAGCTCCCAAACTCTTACTTACCTCTCCTCTTTCCTCCGGCTAAGTGAGCTGCCGCAGCCGCTCTTGATTGGCTGCCGCTCAGCCAATCACGACGCGGCTGCCGTCCCTCCCCCGCCCCTCTGCTTGCATTTCCTTCTTGCAAGCAGAGGGCCGGGAAGCGCGCGAGGATCGAGGGTAGGTAAGTAGAGTTTGGGGGCTTTCTAAATAAAAAAATATAGCGTTGTGGCTGGGCCCAGGGGGGATCTTATATGAAAAAATAAATTTTCGGTGACATAGCCGTTAAAGGTAGCAAGCACAGCCAGGCACAACATCTAGAGCCAGCAGATCTTGTCTGTATAAAGAGAGGTTGGATCTAGGGAGAAAAAATTTATTCTCCCTCTTTACAAGCATTGGTAAGCCCTTTGGAATCATGCAGTGTCAATTTGGATTCCTGTGTACAAAAAGTGACATCTTGGAATGGGAGGGTTCAGAGAAGGGCAAATTAACTAAAAGGAATGGGAACTTGAATATGAAAGACACTAGAGAAAAAGCCTTGTGTGGGGATATGAAACGTGTATAAATAAAATTCACGAGCCATACATACACTTTTCTGGTGATATAGTGTTTGCCAAAAGGGAACAATGTCAGAAGAAATACAGACATCCTTAAGATTGACAGTTTAGGTCTTAAAGTCCTTTCTGTTTGTGCTAACAACTGCATGCCTACTCAGAGTTGCCGGTACAAAGGCTCGACTGCAGATATTAAATTCGCTTACTACTCTATTTATGGTATAGCTAAGCATATTGTTTTTGCCAATGCACAACTGAGCCTCTTTGTTGCTATACATTTCTGCTGCATAAAGCACTTTGTTATAAAAAAAAAAAAAAAAAAGTCCCAACGATGTTGGCATTTTGGACTCCTTGACTTACTCTCTGTTCTGGCTTTTCTGTGTCTCCTACACGAAGAGGGGCGGGTTTTGGCTCCTCCCCTTATGGGCGTTTCATTTCATGGGAGTGTTCACATCCTCTTGATACACTAAAATCATTTAAAAGGATCACTTAGAAACACATCAGAGTAAAAAGAAAAAGGAGAAACGGAAAACCGTTTACAGTCAGAAAACACACAACAGATCTTCTATAAGAAATAACCGTAGGCAATTTGTATGCTTTGTGAAGTTTTGCATTGAGTGTTTTTCCCTTTCCTTCCAGCCTGTCTCCATTGGAGCCTGATACTGTGTATGCATTTACTAAGCAATTGCTACGGCACTCCCCCCTCTGCCTGTTTCCTTCCCTTTCATTCACCTGATCTCATCCATTGACATCAATGGAAAATTGTAATTATTTTATTATTCACCTCTTGCAGTTCCAAATTGACAAAGTGGACAATATATGAGTTCAATCCAAACATTTTTATAAATTTGAGAAACTATAATAGTATCGTATTTTGAGGTAGAAATAAAGACTATGTCCACCCAGTCCCAACCCATCTACAATGTCCTCATTTCCTGCTAAATGTTGATCCAGAGGAACGGCACATAAACCCCGACCAAATTTTAATGAAGGTGGAAACAAAAATTCCTTCCTGACTCCTAGTGGCAATCAAAATTCCTAAATCAACTCTACTTTAAATGTATCAGTCCAGTAAATTGCACATTCCCTTGTTTGCAAAACTCACCCACTTTTTTTTTTTTAAACTGCCAATGAACCTGCCATAATCGTCCACTGAATACAGTTCCATAGCTTACTCTGTTCTACGTAAAAACCCTTTCCAAACTTGAAAGCCTAAACCTTTTTTCTCAGTTGGGTCATGTTCCCTCTGACATGCTCTTTGTCAACAATGCCCCAGACGTTTATTGTATGGCCCGTTAATAAGTTATAACACAGTAATCATCTCCCCCGCAGTGCCTTTTCTCCAGTGTACATAAGTGTAACTTTTCCAGGTCTCTCTTCATATTCAAGCTCCCCCAAGCCCCTTATTAATTTAGTTGCACTTCTGTGAACCTTTCATTCAAAGATGTCCTTTCCTGTTCACAGGATTCCAAAATGGCACTGCATATTTCAAATGAGGCTTAACCAATGCTTTGTAAAGTTGAGAATATCCAAGCAAGGAAAAAAGGTATGAGGAGGCACACTACTGGGGTGAATGTGTTTCTTATTATGCAAAAAACTACAATCAACGTTTCGGGACTCAAGGCCCTCCTCAGGTAACCTGAGGAGGGGCCTTGAGTCCCGAAACGTTGCTTGTTTTTTTTTGCTACCTGAGGAAGGGGCCTTGAGTCCCGAAACTTGCTTGTTGTTTTGTTGGCACTAATAAAGAAACATTCACCCCAGTAGTGTCGCCTCTACTTTTTTTCCTTGCTTGTATGTTTGCAGCCCTTGAAGTAGGGGGCTAAGAGGATTGCAGCACCTACCTAATTTGTCTGGCAAAGGATTCCAACAACAGTGTGCCATTGTGCGGTCTGGCAAGTTGGAGAATAACATTTTCCTCCCTTCCAATCATACCTCTCTTTATCAGACACTACCCATGCTGGCTCTTGGCTGTTGCTGCCTGGCACTGGCCTGCCTTCCTTTAAGTTTGTTATCCACCAAAACTCCAAGATCCCTTCCAACAGGAACACTTAACACAGAGCCATTTATAGTAAATAAGCGCACAAGTCCAAAAGCATCACCTTACAATTAGCAACATTGAATCTCTCTGGCCACTTAGCAGCTCAATGTGGCAATCTATCTAGAATCCCCTGCATGATTGGCACCTCCTCTGAAGTTTTTAATGGGTTGAAAAAGTTGTGTCGTCAGCAAACACAGAACTGCTGACAATACCCACTTCCAAAATCATTATACGATAGAGCGGCCCCAACACAGAACCCTGTGGCAGCCCACTTGCACTTAGTCCCATAATGATGAAGCCCCCCCCCATTAACAACTACCTTCTGCATCCTATTCCATTAACCAATTTTCGATCCACTGTACAAATGTGCCTTCCCCAGACCAACAGACCCTTAGCTTATACATTTAGACCCTCCAATGGTGTGACCTGTATGAAACCTTAAAATTAAAATACAAAAATCCAAGGAAACTACATCTAACTGCTATCCAGAGTCTAAATTCTACTTACTTCCTCATAAAAAAAGCCAAGCAAGTTATTTGGATAGATCTATTCCTCCTGAATCCATGCTGGGTTGAACTGGTCCTTAAAAACATAACTCTAGAACATGTTTCCCTTATTAACTTTCCATATCTTCCCCACCACTGATTAAACTTACAGGCCTGTAATTACCCAGCTCTGAAACGACTACCTTTTTGAATATTGGAATAAACATTAGCCTTTTTCCAATCCAGGGCACACCTCCTGACATGAGGGAAATCTGCAAAAATAAGAAAATGCCTAGATAAAACTGAACTTAGGCTCCTAAGTACCCCCGAGGTGTATTTTATCCGGTCCAGGAATTTATTATTATTAAAACCTTATTAAGTTCTCTGGCCATATCCTCGGTTAACCAATGTGCACTTAAATCTTTTATACCATTATTGCACTATAAACTCTTGTATCTGTACTTGGATCTTGCCTATATGTATACAGAGGGAAAAAAAATATTCAGACATTTGCTTTATCGCATCCTCCGTAACTTACTTACATAGTCACAAGTACGAGTAATTAAGGTTGATAAAGACATTCGTCCATCAAGTCCACCTATCTTTTTTTATTTTTTTTATTAACCCTACCTAACATTTGATCCAGAGGAGGCAAAAAAACCCCAGCTAAAAGGGGGGAAAAAATTCCTTCCTGACTCCAAACTTCATCGAAAGTATCCCTGGATCAACCAGATCCTATTGCATTAATCCAGTAAATTCTCAATATTTTTTTAGTTTTAGGAAACTTACCAGGCTTTTTTTAAGTTATTCAATGAACTTGCCATTACCACCCTCCGCTGGAAGACAGTTCCAACAGTGTTTCATCACCGTTCTCACTGGTAAAGAAACCATCTCCTAACCTGAAGATGAAACTTCTTTTCTTCCAACCTTAAAGGATGTACACGGTCCTCTGATATGACCCTATTAGTGAACATTCACCAGATAGTTCACTGTATGGGGCCATTAATATATTTGTATAAGGTTTCTCATGTCCCCACGCAAACCGCCGCTTCTCCAATGTAACCAGCCCTAACTTGTCTAATCGGCCTGCATATTTCAAGCCCCGCCATTCCCCTTATTAATTTAGGTTGCCTTCTCTGAACTGCCTCATTTCCAAGATTCCCTTTTGTATATGGGAATTCCAAAACGGCAACCGCATTTCCAAATGTGGCCTTACCAGTGCCTTGTAAAGAGGGAGAATACTATTTTTTCTCCTTGATCCATTCCCCCTCTTTATTACAAGACAATTATCTTGCTAGCTCTAGCTGTTGCTACCTGGCATTGTTTGCTACAGCTAAGTCTGTTTCTACCAGAACCCCCCAAATCTTTTCCATTTAGATGCACTTATAAACACGAGTTATTTATTGTGTAGTTGCACAGGGATTATTAAATCCCAATGCAATCACCTTACATGTATCACATTGAATCTCAATCTGCCATTTTCTGCTGCCCCTTTTTGTATAACTATCTAGGTCTGCTTGCAGCAACACTGCACATCATTGAAGTTTCCAAGCTCTGCATAAATTTAGTGTCATCATGCAAACAGACAGAGATCCCCTTGGCTCTCAATGCCCCCGTCTAAGTCATTTATTAAACAGATTAACATAAGCGGCCCCATTACAGAACCCTGAGGAACTCCGCTTAAACGTTAGCCCACATAATGACACCATTAACCACCACTCCTGTTTGCGTCCAATAACCAGTTCTCTACCATTAACAATGTTTTCCTTCAAGGCCAACAGTCCTCAGTTTATACACTTAGTCCGCCTATGTGGCACAGTATCAAGGCTTATTTGCAAAATCCAAATATACCACATTTCCATCAGCTGTTCCTGAATCTAAACTTCTTACTCCTCTTTCATAAAAACCAATTAAATTTGTCTGGCATGATCTTTTCTCATAAATCCATGCTGACACACTATAATAAGATGATCGCTGGAGGACAAAGTCAATGATATGATCCCTTAACAACGTTTCCATCACCTTCCGCTAACCACTGATTTAGGCTTACAGGGCTATAGTTACCCAGGCCCTGTGACGACTACCTTTTTTTGAATATTGGTATTACATTGGCTTTTTTCATCCCAGCCAGCGGCACAAT